>JAEMOT010000336.1:45358-88477 GCA_019297695.1 Apostasia ramifera
GGCCGCCGGCGGTGTCGTGCGGCCGTGCGAGGCGGCGCGGCTGCCGGATCCGGTGGAGAGAGGAAGGGTAAGAGTATATTAGTAATTTTGTATATTTTTTAATAATAAAAAATTTAGAAAAAGACCCAGATAATATTTTTTGAAAACCTAGGAACTCTGATGATATAAATTTAAAAATGTGGACCTGTGTGATAATTACTCTTAAACTCAGGGATCTGAGTGAAATTTGCCCTTATTCTTTTTCTTTCATTCAATATTTTTTTTAAAGTTTTCATTAAATATTATTCTAAATGAAAAAAACTCTCATGTAAAATTAACTTTAACATCAGTAATATTGAAAATGGATTCAATACCATTTTTTAATATTATTTTTATCCTTTTATATTATCAAATCCTTTTTTCTATTAATTATTTCTTATATTATATGATGGCTCTATTTGGCCTCCTTTGATTGAACTTTAAAAATCTCCAAAACCTCTTCTAAAAATATTTTTTATATATTAAAATATTAAAAATTAATTTTATTTCATCAATTTTAAAATTTCATTTTATTTTACATCTTGTATGGCTGTATTTATAATTCAAAGCAGAAATTACTTTAAATTGATATGTGATCTTATTCAACAAAATCATTAGGAGAAACTCATAAATTAATGCCAATGATCATGGAGAAACTGATCTGAATTAACTATACATTGTGGGAATTTATTGTTAACAGGGCTGGAAGTCTCTTGGGATCCCCTCTGCTAGTGTAGATTACTAGCAGATTTCTCAAGGTTTCAGAGATTCGGAAGAGAGCAGAGCTTCTCTCTCAGCTTCGAGGCTGCTGGGGCTCCTCTTCCCCAATCCTTCGCCTTCTTTCCTCCTGCTTTCAGGTGCCATTTCCCTGTCCTCTTCCGTATTTTCCTCTTCTTTTAGCTCTTTCGGCTTTGGGTCTTCGGTATTTTCGTAGGTTTTTAGGGTTTTGCGTTTTGGGTTTCCTCGAGATTGGGGTTTTATGGAATAAGACTGTGGAGAAAGGTCTGTCTTAGCTTGGGGAGTAGCAGGAACTTATTCAGGGTTGGGGGAAGAAGCTGAAATGGATTTTTCTTTTTACTGTCTGGCTTGGCGGATCAGTGTGAGAGCTCATCACTGCCGGATGGAAGGTTGGGGTTTTCTCTCATCATAGCGTTTAAGCACTGACGCTGACCTCCATTTCTTAAGATGTCTTATTTGGGTTTGACGCAGGGAACAGGGTTTAGTTTGTGTAGTTCATCGTATCCGATAGAGGTTTCTTCTTTTTTTTTTTTTTTGGCTCATCCTGTGAAGAAGCAATCAAGAATAAGGATATGGGGGCTAACTTTTCATAGCTATCTTTTTCATGGAGAGTAATCATTAATACGGAAATGTTGGAAAACGCATCAATATTATTCGGCTCATCATCTATATTGTTTTTTAGGGCATTCTTCTAGACATTCATATTATCAATCATGCAAAGCTTGATGCTTTAATTTGTTAAGTTGCTTTACTTGATCCAGTGCACTTGTATGCCCCTAATTTGAGAATTAAACAATTTTTTTTTTCAAAACAGGAAAGATGTGATGTTTCTTTAGGAAAAATTTGATATCTAATCATCTTTTTCTCCATACATGCTTTATCTACTGAACGTCTTTTTCTGGGTCTTCTTCATTCAAAAGCTTACATGTATATGATGTTCACTATGGTTGTCATTGATGCCATGTAGATCAAATCCACAATGAAGTTACTGATTGTTCGACCTTTCTTAATTTTTCAGTTGTTCTCTCTTGCTAGAAGCAAGGAGTATACTCTGCATGTCATTAGTTCCTGGCCTCAAAGTTTTTGTTGTTCTACCAATCAGATGCTGCTTCTATTATGGAAAAGATGCATTTTGCTACTTATTTTCATATCGTCACATGCTTCAGGTATTTACGTGCAAGCTCATTTCACTTTTTTTTTGTTGTAAAATGTACCTTTCATGGTTCTTTTGGTTTTCAAGCTACTTTGTTATGATCTTAAGCTTAATGTATCATCATGAATATCTGTTGTATCATTTTTTGCCTCGATAGGTTCATTTGTTGGGATAAATATTGGCACTGATATATCCAATTTGCCATCAGCATCAAGTATAGTGTCTATTCTTAAAGCTCAAAAGATCCAGCATGTTCGCTTATTTGAGGCAGACCATCAAATTCTCGCTGCACTCAGAGACACTGGAATAGAGGTTATGGTTGGTGTTCCAAATGATCAGTTGCTACAGATAGGTGAATCACAGTCTGCAGCAGCCAATTGGATCAACCAAAATATTGCTGCCTATGTCCCAGGAACCAACATCACTTATGTCGCAGTCGGAAACGAAGTCCTTACATCTATTCCAAATGCCGGTCTTGTCCTCGTTCCCGCCATGCAATTTCTCCACTCTGCCCTTGTTGCCGCTAACCTCAACTCCCAGATTAAAGTTTCAAGCCCTCAATCTATGGATTTGATACCAAAATCATTCCCGCCATCAACTGCCACTTTTAATTCATCGTGGAATTCTGTAATATATCCTTTTCTTCAGTTCTTAAAGAACACAGGATCCTCTTTCATGTTAAATGCTCAACCGTACTATGGCTATATCAAAGGGAATGGTATCTTCCCCATTGAGTATGCACTTTTTCGATCACTCAATCCCGACAATCAGATAGTGGATCCCAACACCCTTTTGAGCTACACAAACATGTTTGATGCGATGGTAGATGCTTCTTACTATTCCATGCAAGCATTAAATTTCTCGGGTATTCCAGTCACTGTGACGGCATCAGGGTGGCCGTCAAGTGGTGGGAATGATGAACAAGATGCTAATATTGATAATGCATTGGTTTACAATACTAATCTGATACGACATGTTTTAAATAATTCTGGAACACCAAGTCAACCAAAAATGGCGGTTGATACGTACATCCATGAGTTGTTCAATGAAGATCTTAGACCAGGGCCTCGTTCGGAGAAGTATTGGGGTTTATTCTTTCCGAATGGCACAGATGTTTATTCCCTAGACTTTGCAAATGAGGCTAATTCTAGCCGAACCTCGCCTGGGCTGACTGGTGTTTTCTGCATTGCGAATTCCAGCGCCGACTCAAGAGATTTGAAGAAAGGTCTGGATTGGGCATGCGGACCTGGTGGAGCGAACTGCAGTGCTATCCAGTCCGGGCAGCCGTGTTATGAACCCAATAATATTGCTGCAGTAGCTTCGTATGCTTTCAATGACTATTATCATAAAACACAGGCTAGCGGCGGAACTTGCAACTTCGACAACACAGCTGTGACTACTTCTAATGATCCTAGTAAGTTCCCTGAATTTTATGTGCATGAAATTTCAAGTTTTGATAAGTAAAGCTCTTCGGGCAAAACAATCGTACTCTTCATTTCATAGAAGATGCAATCATGTCATTTCCTGATGTTAACTGTTGGTAGCTTGTTTTGTTTAACAGTCAAAGTTAACCGAAATGTTGTTTCAATCTTTTACGAGTTTTCTTCCAAGCTTTTCATAAGTTTAATAATATGAATTTGTTGTCACTTTAATTCTCAAATTATTTAAACTGCACAAAATTCCAAAGAAAAGACTTCTGATTAGCATTAAATAACTATTGTTGCTTTAGCAAGCACGGTGAAGCTCCCTTTTCACCATTCTCAAAACAAGTGATGATGCTTTGTCCTTTCTTGTTCTGTATTTCTTTTGTTTTCTTGTATTGATTGTATGACAGAATTTTGCCAAAGATTCAAAACATGGTTTTAGCTTTTGTGCCATGTTATGCCCTTTGTGTTAGGATCAAATAATATTCCAAGTGTTAGATGAAGTGATAGAGAAAATGATAAGAAGAATGAATGTAGAAGTTTACATGTCTCTGCACATTTCGCCTATGGTCATGGCCTTATAGAATACTTCTTATTTCGAGTTTTTGAGCGACACGGCAGATTTTTCTTCTTATTTATGGTGGAATGAGAGATTCTCATTTCTCGATAACTATTCAAAATTGGTTCCTATCTGGCATATACATTTTTGACCCGTGAGATGGTGAACGGAATTCTATTAAAAGAGCAGAATGAGGCTTCACAGTTCACACTCCAACACTCATTCTTATGCTCTTTATTGAAGATTAAAGTAAACCTTCTCCAGGCACAACATGACAAGAAATACTAAATAAAATACGTGTTACGTATTCTTTGCACTGTTTAGTGAGTTCATAAATAAAAATGCTTTTGATCTTTCTTTGAAGACTCCATGCCTTAATTTATATGTTCATTTGAACAAATTATTTTGCATGGTGTCAAAGATGAGCAATGCAAAGGCTTACCTGCTGCCGGATCTCTTCAGTTTGGTTAAGTAAAATGCTGGCAAGGGGGTTAAACATTTGAATGTTTGTCATAAACTGTTATGCTATGAAAATTCGAGATCATCTTAGCCGTCCACATGGCAAATGATTATTGTTAAGAGGATCATCTACTAGGTCTTGGTCGTCGAGAAGTTTTCAGTTCGAGAAGCCTGGGAGAAAAAGAAGGAAGCCCTCCTCGAAGAAACCTTTCGGTCGAACAACTGTAATTTGGGCTTCGGGAGCCAAAATGAATTAAAGATCTGACTACACTACCCGAATATTCTTAGTCGTAATACTAATGTGATCATCATTTCACTTTTGAGGAGCCTTTAATACCATTTCATGTTTGTCATACCTCCCCTGATATGGTCCATTGCACTAGGGTATCTCCCCCCTCTTCTTAGAGAGGTATGTTGATTAGGGTAGCCTTTCTCTGTCATAAAATAGACTTTACCAACATTAATAACAACTACCCACCCTCACTCTTTTGTAAAGAAAGTGGTTCTTTTCCCAACTCTATCTGATTTTGGCAGCCCTACTGCACAAAAAGAACGGTTCGTTAGCCATCTTGCTTTACTAAAGCTCCCACTCAGCAAGCTCTAAGCTGTTCGGCTCTCATGCTGCCATCATCCTGCTACCTCCCAGGTGGTGGTTAGCTTCGTCGTCGCATTCCCCATAGAAGATAGGAGTGATAAAATTTACTTTTCACTTTAATTGATCTTACAAAACCCTATTTTTTTTTTTGATCGTAGTACTAAGCGCTAGTTTGGAATATACCCCCAAACATAAACCATTCATTCTGGTGAAGCAGTTGAATTGATGAAAAGTAAGTAATATTAAAGTTATAGCATTAATATGATTATATAGCATTGTACCTATACCCCAGTTTGCACTATAGGTCCAAGTTTCAATTGTTTATAAAACCAACTTTAATATGATTATATAGCATTATAAAAATTATAAAATTATCAATTAAAGTGGCATCTAGATGTTACCCAAAATAGAGTGGCATCTAGATGTTACCCAAAATAGAGTGGCATCTAGATGTTACCCAAAATAGAGTGGCATTAGATGTTCGAAAATGTCTGCAATGGTATCTTTCAAAAATGTCAGCAATGGTAGAGAAGCAGGAGAAGTCGGACTAAAGGAGCTGAAGGTCAGGTTCCATGAGAGAGAAACTAGTTGTTGTTATTTTTAGGGTAATTTTTGTTTAGGTCCTTGAAGTCCAATATCATTACACTTTAATCTACGATATAGCGACATTTAATTAAACAAACAATAATTCCTCAATAACGTAGACATCTGGCGCAACTTGTAAATTTCATTGAACCAAGTGCCCCCTTAGTCATATAGATATTCTAACCATGTTCAAATGACATTGTTACAGGCCACGGCTCATGCATCTTTGCGGGCAGGTGAGCGCAAAACAGTCATTTGATTTCTATTCTAAATGGCCAGCTTTTGAACAAAATTTGATTCGAATGTGCAGCACGGGATCAAACTCGTCGTCAGGGAAAGGTTCAGCATTTGAACCCAAAAGCCCTGGAAATGGCATTGCAAGAGCACAAGCATTTTCATCAGGATACCAAGCCCTGGTAATGCTACTAGCGCTCTTTATCTTGTAGTTTGCTTTTTGCACCTGATGCCCAAGTTTTGCGGAAATAGAATCAAATTGCGCACCAAATATGCAGTTTAATCTGCTGTTCTTTTGTAGACTGTAGTTGGTGGTAGAATTTTGTAGCAGCAAATTTTTTTCTGAAGTTATATTGTATGATGGTGTATGATTAACATGTAATCTTCATAAGGCAGCAATTTTGGGTAATATAGAAATTAATTTGCCATTGCTAGATTAAAGCTGGATTGTCTTTGCATAAATTTTTTTTCTTGGGATGGTATGATGATCTTGAGATACAAAAAGCTAAATTTCTTATGTGTTTTTCTAGAGAAGGTATAGAATGTAGCTCAAGTAAGTTCATCGGTAAACTCAGGGTGTGTTTACTTGAATAGAATAGCTATTTCATTTCACCCATATTCGTTATGAATAGTTATTTTTATATTTACTTTGATGGAATAGTTATTTCATAAGAATTGCTATTCTGTATTTTATAAAATAGTTATAACTTCTCCTTACTTAAAGAATAATTATTTCTTGACTATTCCTTATGAGCTAAAAATATTATTTCAAAATTATTCTTGTTCACACATACACATATACATGTACATATATATATATGTATATATATGCATCTTTATATATATAATATATGTATATATATATACTTATATGAATTATATTTATCTAATTATTTATGTAAAATTAAATTTAATAATAATAAATAACATAAATTTCCGTTAAGTTATATTTGTAGGTATTTTAATATTTTGTTTCTATTTTTTTTATTTCACATTCTATTTTATCTAAGTAAATAAAATAATTATCATTTTATTTTTTTTGAATGACAATTTTATTGTAATATATTTTATTTTATTAAAGTAAACATATCTTCAACCTTACAAGATTTATTCGAGAAATACTTTGGGTAATTTTTGATTCATAAGATTTGAGTTTTCATTTATATTAATTTATGTATCTTGAGTTCTTTCACATGTATTGTCAGGCAGTTTACTGTGTCATACATGTCATGTCATTTGTTTTCTTTGTAAATGTGAATTTAAATATAAATATTTCCCCCTCTCTCTTCTTTCTTCCATTATAGTTGTTAAATTTTTATTTGTCAGTTAGCCTAATAACTTAAGCTTGTAAGTTATGATCAGAAATAATTGTACTTTTATAATCCTTAAGAGTAATTTTTTTACTTAAAAGATGAATATTTATATATGCTTTTTGTTTTGGTGAATGATTATAATTCATCTCATGGGATGAAAATGTGTAATTAATATATATATACATTTTAATTGATTATTTTTTTTTTGTCATTATTTAATTGATTCATATTTTTTTATAGTAAAGTATAATGCTTGTTTTATGATGTTTTACGACATATTCAGAGAATAAGCTTGTGAGTTTTCTTTACACTGTGAAGTCACCTAATATTATACCAATACATCTTTTTATTCTTCTTTAGTATTTTGTTCTTATATGCATTTTTAATTTGTTTGCTTTCAATATCTCAATTAGATTTTTTATTAATGTGGTCTAAAAATGTGCTTTTCATTTATTTTTATTTTAGATTGTATTGTGTTTTAATGTTGTTTGATCTTTATCTCAATGTATGACTAGTTTTTACCTTCCTTTTTTCCCTTTTCATTTAAAGAAAAAAAAAATTGGAATGTTTTGGTGGAAGTGCAAGGATGTTTATTGGTTTACCTGAAAGCTGTAATTGATGTATTTTAACTCTGAATTGATGTTTCTTTTGTTGAAAGTATTAAGGAGCGTTTGGTTCAATGTTATCTTGATGTTGTGTTATGTTATCTAGAGAAAGTAATCGTTTGGTTTAATGACATTTATAAATAAGCTTTTATTATATTATAAAATTATTAGTTACAAAATGACATCTAGATTGCATAACATAACACTAAGGGGATGTTTTGTTCAGTGTTATCTCAATGTTAATGTTATTTAGATGTCATTGTTATTCATCAATGAACATTTGTTTGATTCAATGTTATGATATTAGAAAATATTAATGCTATCCAAATTTTTTTTGTTTAGTTGAAAGTATTGACATTATAATGACAAATTGACTGTGTTATCTTGAGATGTCGCTTGATTTGGGGTGACATCTAGATGTCAACGTGTAATGACATTTTTGTAATTAATTATAATGTTATTTAAAGATGTCATTAAACCAAATAATTATTTTCTAAAGATAACATAACATAACATAATATTGAGATAACACTGAACCAAACGCCTCCTAAATCTATTAGTTAAATCAGCGGAGGTAACGGTCCTACTTTTGTCTTATCATTGAAGACTGGGATTAACAGATTATATTAAAATTTGAGGCAAAGTTTTTGCTTTCCAGAAAAATGATTTCATCTAAGATATCAGTTATTCAGTTATCAACAAAAAAATCTGTTATTCTCTTTTGTTTTTTAATTTTATTTATTTCTATTTATAATAAATATTTAATTTCTGGCTTCTACATTTTTTCTGAAGATCTTATATTAAACTTGTGCTAGAACTCTAATTTTCTTTAAGGTGGATTTATTTTTGCTTCGTATGGTTTTTTTTTTTTTTTTTATAGTGAGCCCATGTGTTATTTTGCTTCATCCCTTATTAGTAATATTCATGGTTTGTAGTTTTGTTTTTTTTACATTAATAGTTAAAATTGTATGTCAAGCTCTAACAAAGAAAATTAACTAAAATTTAATTATTAGATTTTATTCATATAAAAAAGGGATAATTACGTACATACCATACAATTTAATTTTATTTATGTCTTATCCATCCATTCTTAATTAATTATATTATGCACACTCAAAATATTATAAAATCTTACGTATACACATTTGAGTTAAAATTTAATCAAAATCTATTTGATTAAAAAAAATATTCTGTTAGTAAATCATTAAAATTATATTTTTACTCTTAATGGTATATATATTTTTTTCCTCAATACCACACTAAAGCGCTGATTTGTCCTAAAATCAATTCACGTCGCGGATATCTTCTTCCTTTGTCGTTACCTAAACATTAAGGTTTTAAGATTTTTACTCAAAATATATTTAAATATTTTTAAAATAATTTGATGAACGACTCAGATTTTTTGTAATTTAATTATAGTTAGGTTATTAAAAAATTATGATTACTCATTATAATAGAAATAAGTTAAAATGTGTGTATGTAAGATTTTATAATATTTTGAGTGTGCATAGTGTAATTAGCTAAGAATAGATGGGTAAGATATAAATAAAATTAAATTGTGTGGCATGTAAGGTAATTATCCCTAAAAAAATATTATAAAAAAAAATATGACTAAAAATTTAAGATTTGTTATGTTGTAGAGTATAATGAAAATAAAAAATTTGTGTAGCTGATTTTATTTAATAGGATAAAGATTTAGTTATTATTGTTATATTAATAGTATATTTTAATTTTAGGTAACATGTAATTTATATATATATATATATATATATATATATAGAGAGAGAGAGAGAGAGATAGAGAGAGAGAGAGAGAGGCTTAAGCTGGTAAAAAAATATTTGTTTTTTTAGTATAAATCAAGTAGAGTCGTTCAGTTTTAGATAGGCATAAAGCTGTTCAACTTTGTCTTCATGTATTGAACCGCATAAATAGCCACTTATTACTCTGTTTTTATAAAAATTATAATTTGTTTGTTAAAATATTTTAATTTTAATTTTCTTTTCTAAAGAATTACAATTTGACTTTTGATTTATCTTAAAATTTGTCACATTTTAAATTTTTAGAATAAAAATTATAATTTGATTTCTCGATTTTCATGCCGGTGAAAAAATTTATTTTTTAGTAAAATCAAGTAGAGTCATTCAACTTAAGATAGGATGAATCAAAGCTATTTAGCCTCACTTTTATGCATCCACATGTCACTTTTTTTATATAAATTATAATTTGTTCCTACAAAGTTTCTTATTCTTGATTTTAGATTTTAAAAACTTACAATTTGGCTACTAATTTTTCTTAAACCTTATTTTGCATTTTAATTTTTTATAATAGAAATTATAATTTAGTATCTTAATTTTTCTTCACTTAAGTTTTTATTCCTACATAATTATAATTTGACTTTTAATTTCTCTTAAATATCTCTTAGATCTTAATTCTTTTATAATAAAAATTATAATTTAGTTATTTTTTTTCAGTATTAGTCTTAGGTCCCATTAAATTACAATGTAGTCCTTGATTTCTCGACTTTGTCTCAGGTCCTAATATCTTACAATGTGCACAATAATTTGGTCTTTAATTTTTTAGTTCATGAAATTACAATCTGGCCTCGATTTCTCCTTTCTTTCGTCTCAAAGTCTAATTCCTCAAGACATAAATAATAATTTAGCTCACTGAAATCTTTTAGTCTTAGTCTTAGGTCCTAGCACCTTTTATAAAAATGATAAGTTCTCTGATTTTTTTTAGTCTCACCATAGAACTTACTAAATTATAATTTAGTCTTCAAGTTTTTCTTAGTAGTAGTTTTAGGTGTGAAATTCTTAAAATAAAAATTATAATTTTATCTTTTGATTTTTTTTGAGTTTTAGTCTTAGATCTTAAGAAATAACAATGTGGTCTCTTTATTTCTCTTACTCATGATCTTAGGTTTAAATTTTTTACTCATGAAATTTTTCAGTTTAATTCTGATTTTGATATAAAGGAATTCAGTTCAATTCCAGTTTTAAAAATTGTGGTTCCAAAAATTATTCAATTCAAGTATAATTTTAATCTTGTAAAACTAATCTAAGTAAAACATATTTAAGCAAAAATTTCTCATGGAGAAATTCCTATACACGTGCTTTTATAATAAAAAATATCGTATAACTTTAATAAATAGAGAAATTAACGTGTGCGACAAGCGAACTGTACCAGTTGTCTGCTCGCCAATCATGATGTGCCATGTAGGTTAGTGGCAACGTTAAGATGCCAATCGGACTGTCCGTTAAAACCGGATGGTCCGTTTAGCTAATAAATTAGGTATGTATCGAAGTAATTATCTGTTCAAATAAATGTCAGTCTTCAAATCAAATAAATGAATTAAATATCCTAACTAAAAAAATTATCAAAAATATGTTCCTTGTTTAATGGAGGATGTCTCCAAGAGCAGTACTTGACCCTTTATAGAACGACAAAATATTAAAATCAAATTGCGCATCAGCACATAAATTTGAAAGTTAATAGGGCCATGTCATATGGCAATAGAGGGCTCACACACGCTTACTTTAGTTATGAATGCTAACGAAGCATTAATTATAAGTATAAATATAAAAATATTAAGTATAAATATGAAAATACTAAATACGAGAAAAAATTACTAAGTGTAGGCCATGTATTATTTTTTTTGTGGCGTATATAGACTATATATTATTAAGAAAATTTAAAATTTAATATCATGCATTTAACTATATTACTAAATTTTTTGCACAATAAAATATAAAGTTATCACAATATAGCTTGAACAGCTCAAAATAATTTCTTTTATAAATATATATTTATATATGTTTGCCAATTTATTCATAATTTAATACATTACATATTAAGAAAAAATATGTACAAATATACTCTATTTTGAGCCAGTTTAAAATGAATTTTGAATTAATTTGAGCATGAATAATTTTAACCATTTTAAGTTTGAGCAGAACTAAAAAAATTTTAATTCGAGCAAAATTGAGTCATTGGAACTTCACTAATTTTATAGCCCATGTTCTTAGCTATTAAAAAAAAAGTAGTATTAGAACACGTTTTTTAGATTATTTTTATAAATCAGAGCCTAATATTACAATTTACAGCTTAGTGCAAAAATGTAAAATGATGAGCAAATCAACCATCAAATTGGGCGGGAAAAATTGTAAGTCGCAAGAATATCAAAACCGAACATGTCATCAGGGTCAATCTCCCGTATGTCGCTCGCTGTTCTCGCTCCCACCTCGTCTCGTCGCTGATCTGTCCAACGCCGCCGCCCGCCTCTCTTGCTGTCCTCGCTTGTCGCTCCCACTTCGCGAGCACCACCGATTAACGGCTTCCGCTGAACGCCGATCGCCGACCGCCGATCTCCGGCCTTTTCCGATTTCCCTTCTTGATGTAATCTTAATTTCTTATCTCTGATTTGACTTCATAGCTCCTCCTCCTCCTTTATATTGCTGATTCAGAAAATGCTGCGATTCATTCTGATAGAGAAAGAGGAACCATACCGTGATTCTCAGTTGACGATTTCGTAAAATGGAATATTGGTGATTCATTCTGATAGAGAAAGAGCAATTAATCGCCCCGTGATTATTCTCAGTAGGCGATTTGGTAAGATGGATGATCGAAATAGGCGTAAAGGTGAAGCTGATGATCTTCCAAGGGTAAGTTCACTGCTCTTGCTTTGTTTTCTTTTCAATCTTTATCTTCAAGTTTAATGCTGTATGGTTAACTTCCAACTCTATGATTCATGCCACACTCTTCTGTTGTTTTTCTTCCTCATTGCCGCCTATTGTCTCCAGCAAATCTCTGAGAAGAGAGAGAGAGAAATCCCACGATCAACAAGTAATTTGATTTCAATAAAAACTTAAAAATTACAATAATAATACCAAGAAATAGATTCTGTTTAAGAAGAAACATTCCAGTACACTTATTAAGAATTCAGCATATTGACATGAAAAAAACAAAGCAAATTAAGATATGGAAAATATATTTTTGAATACAAGCTTTCAACAAGACAACGCATGGAAATAAAGGAAAAGAAGCAAATAATAAAAGAAAGAACCAGAAAAGGAACACACATAATGATAAAGGGATCAATCGATCGACCTGCAGCTACTTGCATTAATTCCATCCTCCCAAATTGTACTTGTTGTCTTGATCCTCTCCAAAAGTAGGATAAAACTGATTTAAATAAGCATCCTCTTCAATTCGCTGATAACTAGAAGACCATCTCTTCAACAGTTTTTAATAAAATAATGATCCTTTCTGCCCTTCGTAACCATAGGTATGCTTTAATTAGCAAGAAAGCATCCCAAGACGGCAAGACCTGATCCCAAATTGCCTAATACCCGGCTCGAGATTGGCTTGAAAAAAAATTGAGATTCGATTCATTAAAGAATCTTATGGATGAAACAAGAAGCAAGTTTTGGGCTTTTTAAGAGGAAACTTTGTTGCGTAGAGATTCACACCCATCATTTGGATCCTACATGTAGAATGATGACATGGAATCTACAAGGGGCACATGTAGATGATGAGAATGCTGCAGGAGCCCGACAAAGAACGTGGCTACCCTAATCGAAGATTGAACGACGAACAACCTCCCTCTGAGAACACCACATGGAACACCTCAGTGGAAGCCGTACTCAACATAAATGCTCTGCATGGGCCTCATGCCCTATCAAGGGCCCTCACCGAACCCAATCCTCTGTACGGCCACGTCAGCTCAGAGTTCATTTGCCCTGTTTGGGGACATTACCTAGACCATCCTTGGAGGCGTGGGTATCGTACTTTTACAAGCCCTGATTTGACGGATGGTGACAGCTCCTACTACTATAATGTACAACTAATTTGACTCGGGAGAAGATCACCCTCTTTTTCTAGCTCATTTAATGTACAACTAATTTCCTTACATTCTTCGACGAGAGTTCTCTGAGGTGTTCTCACTAGCTATACTACTTATTCTATTTCGGTAGAGGCTTTTCAAGTCGCTTAAGAAGCTGGCATCACAATTTTCCTTTTCCTAGTTTCCACACAAAAAATCTTTTTATCTTTTTTTGGTTGCTGTTCGATCATCTCAAGCAATTTCCTGCGTCAACAAAGTGGTGAGCACAGTGGTAAATCGCGACACGATTCATCAATGGAAGAAATGCCTGAACCAATCCACAACCCCGTACACAGTGATGTCATAATCACAAACTATGAACACTTTTCTAGCTAATCTCTTAGCTCTTCTTCAGTCGCAAAAGCTAGATTTATAGCCAGTTCCTCAAACTATCGATGCATGCAGGGAGCTGCAACCACCCTCCGAACAGCTTGAAGGTGTCCCTAAAGAAGCCAACGCCTTCACTGGTGGGAAGAGCCGCCCTGAGGTATATCGACCAACCCTCCCCGCAAACTCTATTTTTTCCCCCAACATTATGGCAGCTCTGGCTCCTCGCAGTTACAAAACCCTCAAGATCAATGACCATGATTACCTGACCGATCTGACGCAGGATGTCAAGCTCTTTGAAAATGTTCTAGCAACAAGTGATCCTATCTCAGACGCCTACAAGTGCTGCCTTTTTCGCAATACCTTGACGGGCTTGCCACTTGACTGGTTGGATGAAATCCCTCTGGGTCCCATAATTTTTTTTTGAACAATTCTCCGAGTAATACAAAAAAGATTCAGCACTTTGAAGGTGACTGCTCTAGCAATCCATGAACTGTGGCAAATAAAACAACACTCGGATGAGTCCCTCCCTGATTACGTTGATTGATTCTCGAAAATGAACGTTGAAACTAAAGACACCATCGACAACAGTTCTGTAGGTTCAAGTATGACGTCTAAAGGGGGTGAATAGACGTAATTAAAAATTTTACATTTATTTTACTTAATATAAAATATTAGTGCAACAAATAAAAAGTACATAACACAAGTAGAAGCAAATATAAGTGCAAATAAGAAGAGAATAACATATCCACAATGAACATACGATATAACGTGGTTTGGCTCAAACAAGAGCTTAATCTACCCCACCCCGATCGGAAAAATCTCACTATAATACACTCCTTAATTTAGGCGAAGAAGCCCATACACAAATCCTTCTCTATTCACTCACTAGAGGCCCTTCTCACTTTTAAGTAGACCTGGGCATCTTTCGGGCTCGGGCCGGGCTCGGGTCAGGTCAACTCGGGCCGGGTCACTCATTGAGTATGTTAAATCACATACATACATATACATTCGGGTCAATTTACGTGACCAAGCCCAACATGGCCTCGGGCCGGGTCGGGCCGGGTCGACCCGAATGGTAAACTCTTCTCAAAGTAAAAAAATTATTATGCTTTTCTTTATAACAAGCTTTAACTCCAAAAATCTTAAATATCAATATTACTATATAATTTGAATTTTGAAAGAATATAAACATTTAAGCACCATATAAAATACCATATAAAAATTTAACTTTTGTAATTTTATTACAACTCTACAACATAAAATCATAATTATAAAATTATAAGTTAGCTTTAGTGTCGGGCCGGGTCGGGTCGGGCCCCCGATGATCATGCCCAAGCCCGATCATGAAAATGATCGGGTCGGGCCGGGCCGGGTTAAAAGAATAATATGAAAATTTTATCACAACCCAAGCCCTAAATTTTTCGGGTCGGGTCGGATCGGGTCGGGCGGGTCCCCAGGCCCGTGCCCAGGTCTACTTTTAAGTGAGGGTACACTCACCTCCTCCAACTTTTATTTGGAGGTCCTCTTCACACACAAAGTGAAGGCAAAAAGAAAATACTAAAATATTTAAATAAAAGAAAAATCAATTAATTTTTTTTCTTATAATTGAATATTGAGAGATAGAAGAAGAGTGGATGAAGGCTTGAGTACTTGAGTCTAAGTTGACCTAGATTGCCTTAAATGCTTGATTAAATCTCCATTTGAATGCTTTACTCACTTTGGAATGATGGAGAATGAAGGCAGTTGTTGAGAATAATTAGATGATTCAATCAGCCGAGGGAAATGCCTCAACAACCCTCATCTTCTTATATAATTAGTGCTCCAATAGCTAGAAAAATTTGCTGGAAAAGACATGGAGATCAACCTAAGGTCGACCCACAACTAGAATTAGAGATTCAAAACAGGTTAACGATCAAGTACAAAAGAACAATATTGCAAGAAGAAACTCCTCCTTAATAGAAAAAACTCCTCCTCAAATAAATAACAATTAGCTTCCCTTTTAGCAGAGTTTAGCAATATGTTTAAAAAAATGACAAGAACAGCAAGATACAACATAAGAGATATACAAAGAAATAATGCTCATATATAAATAAGATATACCAAAATATATCAGATGTTAAATATTTACACACAAAACACAGAACATCTACACTTAAAATATTTTATTTATACTGATACAATTACAATAGTTCACAACTTAATAATATTTTCAACAATTTATAACTTCAAATATTTATAACTTTTATAACTTAAACATATACGTTCTTCCCCTTTGCCATCATCAAAAAGAGAAGTCAGAGATAGAGCAGGTCGTGGGTTGAAAAAATAAATAGATATATACTAATAGGATTAGGTAATGTCTGCAAGGCCTCAAGTGGGCTAAAAAAAAAACAAATAAAATCTAAACATCAATACCAAGATCACAAAAAAAATATCCCATTGGTATGACAAGTTCACAAAAGATAATATGAGAGAAAAAAGTAATGAAACTAAAGTTCAGAAGTGCAATAAATAATACATATGTTAACATCAATGAAGAAAAGAAACAAAGTCGATCACTGATCATCACTGTGCTCATCATTGTGTTGTGTACTTGGGGGAAGTTAATGGTGCTCTGCCGGGAGAAAAACATGAAATGGAGGTCATCTGAATTACTGGGCAAAATGATCTGTCATTCTATGCATACCTACCATCAGTCTGGTCTCCATAGAGTGCATATGATCACATATCTCAACTCTGAACTCCCCAAACTAAGACTGAAGCTCATGAAAAGCAGTCAGGATATCTGAATGGGAATGGGTACCCCACGTCATTATCAACCTCCACAGCATCGGCCTTAAGCTCATCTTGGGGTGCACTCTCAGGTCCTTTTCCATCAGCCCAAGAAAGTGGAGAGACATTTACATTTAATCCTACCTAGATCATATTGTCTCTACTTTTGTTGATTTTTTCAACTTTTTAATGACACTCCTGGAGATATTTATTCTTAAGGACTCTAAACATGCAGTGATAAAATGACAGTATAGTATGAATACTCTATTACTGTGAAGTGATACGCGTCTACTACGAATCCAAAAATGAATAATAAGACTAAGGTTCAAGAGCTAATGGTGAACCATGGCGTACATCAGTAATAGGTGATGAGTGCGAACTAGAGTTCGATTCCTAGAAGCAATAGGAATAACGTAATCAACAATAAAATGATAAAAAGGGATGTGCTCAGGTCGAAGGAATTAACTGAACAAGGTATGAGACCCATAATCTGGAGGCTAATGAAAGAAGTGCATATACATGTCATCTATAGGATTTCACAACCTCATCAGGAATATAATCGGGAAAAGAGAAGAAATAAGAATAAATTTCCTTGAGGCCTAAGAAACTGTTGAAGCCATTAGGAGTGATTTCAATAGTTCTTTCCTGAATATGAGTAGTCATATGATAAGATTTGTCAGGGGAGACATCTAGATTGAAAAAAAAGAGAATGCAAAAATCAAGATTAATATCTGATCTACAAATGACGAATTTGCACCGCTTGTAATAATCGATGAAAGGGCACAAACTACAATTACCTTCAAAAAATCTCAAATCAAAGTAATAAATTTTCATTGGCTCATAGAAATTTCGATGAAAATTTACTTTTTTTAATCTTAGAGGGTAACTGATAATGATCATAATCTTCGGTTTCCATAGGCTCGGGGTTTAATTTAGTGTTAGGTCAAGGTTGATTAGGGATGGTTTGTGGTAGAGCTTGAATCATGTTAAGTTAGGCAGTGGTGAGGGTGGAGGTCACGAGGAAGCGGGTTCCAAGTTCTGGCTCAAGGTAGAGCCTCTAAGGCCTCTCTTGAGTTGTTTAAATACTTTTTTTGGACATATCATTATAGAATGAAAATCTTAGACAAACAATCTAAGAAGCAGCAAGTGAAGGAAGAAAATCGACCTTCAATGCGATCACTGAGCTCTGTAGAAAGTGAATCTCCCAAAGAGAAAGGGTCTGCACTGCTATAGGGTGAGGAAGAGGCGGGCGAAGCAGAAGAAGACAGCCGAGATAGGGCTCGGAGCTTTGCCTTCATCGGTGGCGAGGCCGACAGCAACGACGACGGCGATGGGGAGAGGAAGAAGGCGGCGAAGAGGAGACACAGAGCGGGCAGGCGGAGATAGAGATGGGATCGTGTAGAGGGTTAGTTTTAGGTTATAATAATAATAATAATAATAATAATAATAATAATAATAATAATATATTATTGATAGGATTATTATTATTATTATTATTACTATTAATATTGGAGAAATATACAGCACACTCAAGGTTGTCCTTAGGGGTGACAATTTGTACCCATATCCGATTAAACCGCCTTGACCCGCTCCTAATGGGATGGGTATGAGTTCTAAAATTTTACCCGCGAACCGCAGCCCGCCTGGCCCGGCCCCGCCCCGTTAGTATATATTTTTATATAGGCTTATATATAGTCAAATAAAAACAGTGTATTGAAAATAAAAAAATATAAAGTCTTGCTTTTATAGTGTAATATTCACCATGTGGTTACGATTTTTGTTGTTTCAAATAAAATAAAATAATTTAATTTTCATTAACATTAGTGGAGAAATGGGATGGGGCGGGGCGGGTACGGGTTTGTGAAAACTAGAATAGGGGCGGGGCAGAAACGGGTATGAGACGGGTATGGGTATTTATAAACCCAACCTAAATCCGCCCCGTTGCCATTCCTAGTTGCCCTGAGGTCGCTCTTGAGTTGCCCTGGATCACTGGGGCGGTTATCTCCCTTCATAAGTTAATTTTTTAAAAAATTCTCAATTTTAATCAACCATTTTAACACTTTAAATTTCATAAATACTTAAAGAATAAGAATTTACATAATTTAATATATTTTTGCTCATATTTTTATTTATTTATTATTATTATTATTATTTATTTTTGGCAAAATAGTTAGTCTTAAACATAAAAAATGTTTTAGCCATGAACAACCAAAAGCATATGCCAATAATTTAAAAAAAAGTTTCCTTCCTCGTGAATTTGTTTTATATTCTGACCACTAAGCACTCAAATATTTTAACTCCCAAAAAAAGTTGAGTGTTAGACATGTTAAGTGGGAAGGTTTTTTACAAGAACACACGTTTGTTCTTAAACATCGAGTTGGTGTTCAAACCCGTAGTATATTGTCAGTGATTGAGTCAAGGTCACTAGATTTGAATTATTAAAATTAGACTATTCTACATGCGGTGATTTTGAAAGTATATTTATACAATTGACTTGTGACCGACAAGTCCAATTCTGATTATTTATTGCAAAAGGGTTACGTTTTTAAAGGGACCAAGCTCTACATTCCTGATTCATCACATTGTGATTTTTTTATAGAGGAATTACACTCAGAAGGAGCATTTGGACACTATGAGAGGGACAAAACCCTCGCATTGGCTGAGGATAGCTATTATTTGCCTAGAATCAGAAAGGACCTTGCTCAAGTTGTTGCTCGTTATCATATTTGCCAAATAGCCATAGGAGGAAAAAATAATATTGGCTTATATACTCCACAACCTATTCAAAATTTTATGTTTAGCTTGCTTTTTTAAGAAGAACAAAAAAGTATATCCCCAGTGGAACTTTTTACTTCAGCACTATGCGGATAAGCACACAAGCATATTATAAGCTACCAAAGGTATAGAGGAGATGATGGGTGTCCGAATTATTTTATCACCATGACAGACAGGAGACATCATAGGAGATCTTACCACCATAGAGGTAATTTTCTTATTGTTCTATTATTTTTAATGTAATTTGAATTGATTCTTTCAAAATCTTCATCAAATAGTAATATTGATTTGTGATTTTTAGCCTTCTCCATTTCCATACAATCAATTTGAATTACATCATCAAAATGGGGAGTTTAAACTAGTAATATTCAAGAAAAAAAGAAAATTAGATTTATTTTACCATATTTGCAACTAAAAGTATCATTATCCATCGTAATTATAGTGTCAATTTTCTAGGCAGCTTCCATATTCAATGATATTAAACAAGGGAGTCAGGATTTAGAACTTGGTTTTGATTCCGGATTAGCACATGTTTTAGTTTTAGTTCCAAATAATATTAGCACAGGAAAACATAAATCTATAATATATTTAAATTTGCTTGCTAAATATGAAAAAAAATTGAATTGACTCTTTCATAAATAATATTGAAAGATTTCATGTAATTCGCTCACTGTTGATGCAGGTTGACAAGAATGGTGGCCTTTGATGGGCCAAGGTCCATTGGATTTAGGATTTTGATTTTTTTTTATCAGAATTTAAATTTTTTAGGGGATTGTGTTTCTTCACCGTCAATCGAGATATCAGTCAATGAATATTGTCCGAGATACTATTATCGGGCACTTGACTAGTTGTAATTATAGAACCAATTGAAATGATGAATAATGAAAAGATTAAAGAATTTGTAGCAGGTGAAATACTTCTGAAAGGTTAAATAAGATACTTGTTAACATCAGTATTTAGTTATTATAGTTACTAGTATTATACTGTTACACCTTTGGATGTTGGAAATCCATATTAGAGGGTTAGCTAATTTTTTGCAATCTCTATTTGGTGGTCTTAATTCATGCAGGTTTGAATCTCTGTTTGGTCTTGTAGTTTTAAAAATTTAGAATCGTAGCATTACATGAAATAGGATATTTTTAAATGCTAGACTTTTAAGGCAAAAGTTTAGCTCTTTTAATTTGGCTCTTGTAATTCGAGTAATATATGTTAGGATAGATATCTGAAGAGCTTGTAATTTGAAATCGTCCAAGTGCGTGAGATTGGTTATTATTTGTCTTATGATTATTGTTTTGCTATGCTTTTATACACCTTCGGATTATCCTTACAACATTCATTATTCAAAAAAAAAAGTTTAACCTTGCAACATCAATTTTTGGTCTTTAATTTTTGTTAGCTGTATCTCAGTGAGGAGTTGTGGCCTTTCCCACGAGATTTTTAGTCTTATGAGAATAATTTTTCCTTCAGTTTCAATCAGTTCAAGTTGCTTTTTATGAAATTTTATACATCATGTTTAGAGTTTTTTTTGAATAATGTATTAATTTAGAAGTTTTGAACAGATGAAATTGTGCTATTTTTTCAACTGAGGGAGGTCTTGAACAATAAGCTATAATTTATGATATGATAGCAGCAATTGTAGTGCACTTCATGTTGGGTACGGCACACTGAACATATCCTATATTAGTTATTGTATTATTTTTCTTTATTTCTATTGCCACATGTTGATCATTGAATATAATGTGATGTTTGCAAAATCATGATTTTTGGAATGGAAAAGCAATGTTTGTTTAGGATGTCATACATTTCATAAAAGGCAACAAATAATAATGGCATGTTGCATCTCCAAGCTTAGAAAAGAGAGAGAGAGAGATTGTTTGCAACCTCAAAGCTGAAAAAAAGTTTTTATGAAAAAAAAAAGCTGAAAGAAGTTGTTCGTTTGCAACCTTAAAGCTGGAAAACAGACCTATAAAAAAAAAAAGACTGAAAACAGAGTTTGTTATTAGATACAAGCACTAGATTTTAAGCAAATTTGACTTGGTTAGATTAAAATGAATGTTTAATCGAAGTTAAGACAGTGTAGGGCTGGCATTAAGTTTTAACTATTTGGACTCAATTTGAAATCAAAATTTCTGTGTTTTGATCTAGTTTGTTTTTACTCAATAATATTTTATATTACTTTTGAGTTAACTTTTTGTTGACTTGAGCTGAGTTTTTCACTCCTGCATTCTTCTTGAGTAAGCATTGGGAGGATGTGATAATGTTTTGTAGGCATTCTTTGTTGGTGAATTCAGAATGTGTTATTTGCATGGATTTTTTTTTAATCACCTGTTATTCATTTCTTTTTTTTAAAAAAAAAAACTTCTCATTTCTATATTGTGTATCTTGGAAGCTTTCATGGGGACTGTCGTGCGTTATTGATATAAAGATCCTCGTGTGTTATTGATATGAAGTGTGTTTAGGGATTTTCATTGGGCTGGTTCTACTTGAAACCTATCTGAATTGGTTTAGTAGGAACTCTCAATGTTCCAAGTATTCCTCGCTAGTGGCCACATTGACCTATTGTAGTGGGCCTCAGGAGTTACACGAATAAGGACAGGCTTGGTGTTGTTCGTGTATGAACCCTAGTTAAGCCTTGTCCTTTGGTGCTTTCTCTGGGCACACTTTTCAGGAATTTGTCCTTTGACTTGGGGTCCTCTTTCTCAGGAGTCTTGAGATTTCATTAGCTCCCCTTTATGTCGTCCAAGTTAGTGGTGGTAATTTTTTTTGAAACTTAAAAATCAATTGAAATTTATTTACATTTCTTTCTATTCAAAATCGACTCTATCTTCTTGTGGCTCGAAGTTGATCTCTCGAAATAAAATCAATTCAACTCATTATAAACCCTATATGTGTAAATATATACACATATATAGGGTTGGTTTAATTATGTATAAGAAATTTGTTTATATAAATATGTTGTAATAGTTAATTTATAGAAATTAAAGTATAAATATACACATAATATGGATAAATAAATTTATATTTTATATCTTAATATATATAATAGGTATAATGAATATTTTCATTAAAAATAATTAGGCTTCATTTAACCCAAAAAAATGACTCAAAATAAAAATAAAATTTTCCCACTCTAATCGATTTGAGTTAAACTTGAACTTGACTAGAAGTCAGCTTTAGTCCGAGTAGTCGAAGGGTCTTCACGAGATCTTCGGATTTTCTCAAGGCAGTTTCCTTTTGGAGTCTCCCCAAATTGATGGTGGTATCTAACACTAGGTCTCTTCTTTTGTCCACGGTTTCCCTTCAGCTTCGTGACTTCCTCCGAGTTTCTTTGTTTATTTCTCAGCTCTTCTTTGTTGATTTTATCACCATGACAGACAGGAGACATCATAGGAGATCTTACCACCATAGAGGTAATTTTCTTATTGTTCTATTATTTTTAATGTAATTTGAATTGATTCTTTCAAAATCTTCATCAAATAGTAATATTAATTTGCAATTTTTAGCCTTCTCCATTTCCATACAATCAATTTGAATTACATCATCAAAATGGGGACTTTAAACTAGTAGTATTCAAGAAAAAAAGAAAATTAGATTCATTTTACCATATTTATAACTAAAAGTGTTATTATTCATCGTAATTATAGTATCAATTTTCTAGGCAGCTTCCATATTCAATGATATTAAACAAGGGAGTCAGGATTTAGAACTTGGTTTTGGTTTTGATTTTGATTCCGGATTAGCACATGTTTCAGTTTTAGTTCCAAATAAGATTAGCACAGGAAAACAGAAATTTATAATATATTTAAATTTACTTGCTAAATATGAAAAAATTTTGAATTGACTCTTCCATAAATAATATTGAAAGATTTCATGTAATTCGCTCACTGTTGATGCAGGTTGACAAGAATGGTGGCCTTTGATGGGCCAAAGTCCATTGGATTTAGGATTTTGATTTGTTTTTTTGATCAGAATTTAAGTTTTTTAGGGGATTGTGTCATTTTCTTCACCGTCAGTCGAGATATCAGTCAATGAATATTGTCCGAGATACTATTGTCGGGCACTTGACTAGTTGTAATTATAGAACCAATTGAAATGATGAACAATAAAAAGATTAAAAAATTTGTAGCAAATAAAATACTTCTGAAAGGTTAAATAAGATACTTATTAATATCAGCATTTAGTTATTATAGTTACTAGCATTATACTGTTACACCTTTGGATGTTAGAAATCCATATTAGAGGGTTAGCTAATTTTTTGCAATCTCTATTTGGTGGTCTTAATTCATGCAGGTTTGAATCTCTGTTTGGTCTTGTAGTTTTAAAAATTTAGAATCGTAGCATTACATGAAATAGGATATTTTTAAATGCTAGACTTTTAAGGCAAAAGTTTAGCTTCGAGTAATATATGTTAGGATAGATATCTGAAGAGCTTGTAATTTGAAATCGTCTAAGTGCGTGAGATTGGTTATTATTTGTCTTATGATTATTGTTTTGCTATGCTTTTATACACCTTCGGATTAACCTTACAACATCCATTATTCAAAAAAAAAAAAAGTTTAATCTTGCAACATCAATTTTTGGCTTTTAATTTTTGTTAGCTGTATCTCAGTGAGGAGTTGTGAATGTACGTGGACTTTCCCACGAGATTTTGTCTTATGAGAATAATTTTTCCTTCAGTTTCAATCAGTGCAAGTTGCTTTTTATGAAATTTTATACATCATGTTTAGAAGTTTTTTTTTTGAATAATGCATTAATTTAGAAGTTTTGAACAGATGAAATTATGCTATTTTTTCAACTGAGGGAGGTCTTGAACAATAAGCTCTCATTTATGATATGATAACAGCAATTGTAGTGCACTTCATGTTTGGCACGGCACACTGAGCATATCCTACATTAGTTCTTGCATTATTTTTCTTTTTTTCTATTGCCACATGTTGATCATTGAATATAATGTGATGTTTGCAAAATCAGAATTTTTGGAATGAAAAAGCAATGTTTGTTTAGGATGTGATACATTTCATAAAAGGCAACAAATAATAGTGGCATGTTGCATTTCCAAGCTTAGAAAAAAGAGAGAGAGAGATTGTTTGCAACCTCAAAGCTGAAAAAAAATGTTCATGAAAAAAAAAAGCTGAAAGAAGTTGTTCGTTTGCAACCTTAAAGCTGAAAAACAGACCTATCAAAAAAAAAAAGACTGAAAACAGAGTTTGTTATTAGATACAAGCACTATATTTTAAGCAAATTTGCCTTGGTCAGATTAAAATGATGTTTAATCGAAGTTAAGACAGTGTAGGGCTGGCATTGAGTTTTAACTATTTGGACTCAATTTGAAATTAAAATTTTTGTTTTTACTTAATAATATTTTATATTACTTTTGAGTTAACTTTTTGATTTTGTTGACTTGAGCTGAATTTTTCACTCCTGCATTCTTCTTGAGTAAGCATTAGGAGGATGTGATAATGTTTTGTAGGCATTCTTTATTGGTGAATTCAGAATGTGTTATTTGCATGAATTTTTTTTCAATCACCTGTTATTCATTTCTTTTTTTTAAAAAAAAAACTTCTCATTTCTATATTGTGTATCTTGGAAGCTTTCATGGGGATTGTGGTGCATTATTGATATGAAGATCCTGATGTGTTATTGATATGAAGTGTGTTTAGAGATTTTCATTGGGCTGATTCTACTTGAAACCTATCTGAAATTGGTTTAGTAGGAACCGATTCTATCGGACCGATTCTGTAGGAATTGATTTTACTGGACTAGTTCCGAGGCACAAAACTAATTCAACTACTGGACTGGTCACCATGCTTATTGCTCGAACAACCGCCGATGTTGCTCTCCTCTCGCTACTCTCTCTCTCTCTCTTTATTTCTCTTACAACTCATTTCTCTTGGTTCATGGATGGAAGTTCGGAGGAGTAAAGGTGAGAGAAGAAAGTTTAAAGGAGAAGTCGAAGAAGAAGATAGATTGATGCAGCGCTCGGTCAGACACATCGACACCATAGATATAATTTACAGTCTCGATCCTAAATTATATCTATTTTAGTCTTGTACATAGTTATTTTTATTTCTGCACATTTTATTTGGGTCGTTTATTGAGTCGAACAATATGCTTTTATGTCGGTGGGAATGCCCACTTTGGTGTCTTGTATTTATTTTGAGTCTTATTTGATTAATTTGGGTTAATTAGATTCAAATTGAATTATTTATTCAATTTGAGTCAAATTAGATTCAAACTAATCAAATTAGGTTGGATTTGATCCAATTGAACTTGGGAATACCGAGTTAGGTTCAATTGAGATCAGTTGGGATCGACATGAGTTTTAATTGGGTCAATTTGATTCAAATTAGATTGAGTTTGATTTAATTTGAATCAAATTGAGTTTAAGTTCTATATAATTTCTCTGTTTGTGAAGGAGCAAAGAGAGGAGGACTTGTTTGCAATTCTCCCTTCAATCCCTAAATGCTCTGGTCCCGATCAATGGCTGCAAGCCTGCAACCAGCGCCTCTTCTCTACGGCTTGTCGCTCGGTCTCAATCCACGTCGCCGACCCCGCCGGACTCGGCGGTTCTCTTCGCCGGACACGTGCTCCACGCACACAAGCGCCGGCCACGATCGTCTCATCTCCAGCGGCCGGCCACGTCCTGCGCAGTGTACGCAAAGCTTCCTTCTCTCCCGCCTTCTACCTACTCTATAAATCTTCGGAATGCTGCGTTTCGAGAGGACTGGATTTTGCTGTGAGAAGAATATCTCTTCATCGACTGTTCGATCTCGACGCAGGTGGCGTCGATTTCTCGCCGGCTTGGCAGCAGGTGGCTGCCTTCGGCAATTTCTCCTCTGATCGGAGCCGAGCAGGAGGCTGCGGCTTCGTTCAAGGACATCTCAGAGATCCGGACAGGTGGTCATAGATTTCATCGTCGGCATGACAGCAGGCGGCTGCGTTCGGCGTTCTTCCACTGTTCGAAGCCGGGCAGGTGGCTGCGGCTTTATTAGGGAATGATTCGGTTTCGTCTGAGGCTACGGCAGGGGGCTGAGGCTTCGACTTCGAGACCCGATTTTCCTTGGTTTGCTTACAGTATTTCTGATTTTTCCTAGTACTGCCGTGTGTTTTTCCTATTTTTTTTCCTTCATGGTGCTGTTCACATGAAACTCTCGATTCAGTATTTCATTAATTCCTGCTGGCTGCCATGATCCTCAAGTAAACGTAATTTTTGTAATGCTAATTTCCTGTCAATTTTGAATAGAAATTTCTGTGTTTGGCATTTAGAATCAAAATTCACTGCTTAAATTTCTATTAATTTCTATTCTAAACAAATTCATATAATCCATGTTGGTGAAGGTTTTTATATGTTGAATAGTATTGGATGCAGTATTATGTGCTGAAATTTTAAGGTATAATATACATGCGTGTTAAATTCCTTCTGAAATTCGATAATTTATTAATCTTATTTGCAATAATTTCCTCAATTTGCTTGGATCAAATTTTAATCATCAAAGTAATTTCGTGACACGTATGTGAATATGCAAAATAATTATATTTAATATAATTTGAAAAATTTAGTTTTAATCTCTTTTTCATTTGCATTTAGTAATTTATATATAAATATAAATTTAGACACTAATTTAATATTAGTAGCGTTAAGTTCGCTTTAAATCGATCCCCGCGCTGCATCATGGATGAAGATCATGAAGTGGCCAGAAGAGTTGGAAGGAAGCTTAGCTCTCTGCTCCTTCGATTCTCTGCCTAGCCTGCATCAAATATTAGGAGAAAACAGCAATGAAGGAAGGAGGGTGAGAAGGAGAAGAAGGGAACATGAAGTAGATAGCTTTCTCTCTCCCTCTCCCTTTCCTCCATGGTTGCCGGCGGAGAATGAAATCGGAGGCGCATCCAAAATTTATTTATTTATTTTTGATGAAATTATGATTGGCACCTCACATCTCAACCTCTCTCACAAGTAGACCCTTTTGTTTTGATTCAATTAAATTCTTTTTAGTTTAAAAAAAATCAATAATTATTTAAAACTTACATATAGCTCCTAATTTACTTTATGTGCTACTTTCAAATTAAAAACAAGATATCTGCAATCACAAATAAATTCTTTTGATATATTTTTAACAAACACATAGTTAACTTAACATTCATAATATTTAAATAATTGTAAATTAAACAAACAATAACAAGCATCAAGCAATTTAATTTATAATTAAATTTCACTAATAATTAAAAATGTTAACACTTCTGCTCTTCAGTTGACACTATATCTGGGACATAACGAGTCAATGCAGAAAATTTTAACTCATATTCAGTGACAGTCATATCTTATTGTCCTAGATGATTCAGTTCATTTCTTATCTTATTACGAGCTGATTCTGGCACAAACCAATCTCTAAAGGTAATGCATAATTCTACCTGCATAATGTCAGTCGATCAACGATAATTGAAACGAAGTCTTTTTTGGCTCTTCCACCAATTGCTAGCATATTAATTGGTTATTTTCAATAGCTTTTCTCTCCATCAAAAATGACAAAATAAACAAATGAGGCACTAGCATCTTAGATCTCTATCAAAGATGACAAAATGCTTTTCAAAAAATATATGCCTACAATTTTTTGAAAAGTCCTGAGCATATGTCGTTTAAGTCCTCTAGCATAAAAAATGTCGAGAAATTTTATATCACTCTATTTTATTCGTGGCCACTCTGCTTGTTGAATGAATAACCATGACTATTACAAATATTAGCGTAATAATTTAGAAGGTCTCCTTTTAAGAACAAGGCTATTATTATTTTGTGATTTACATTATTTGTAATAGGGAGAGAAAGATAAAGATGATATTTAAAAAAAATGTAGTATTAAAAGTTTAAAAAAAAATTAATATATTATGTGTAACATAAAAATTTTATGTTAAAATCTTATAATTATAAATTTACATAATATTATGTTTTAAATTCAACAATCAGAATGTAATTTATCTTAATTAATATTTAAATAATCATGCATCAATTAGTTAGTACGTAATTAATTTGCATTATTATTATTTTTTATAATTATTATTTAGTATTTAAAGAAAGATGATAATTAGCATAAATTTGAAAACAATATTTATCTTATCTTTATCTATTAATTATTTGCCAACAAAATTTTATATATTTAATATTTGATTTGATTTTGTCAGAAGTCGAATTTCAAAAATTTTAAAAATTTGTTACAACCGAAAGTTTATTAGTATATGTATAATAATTTATTCTAATTAATTAATGTTTAAATAATTGCGTATAGGTTAATTAGTACATAATCATCATTATTTATTTTTATTATAGTTGTAGTTATTATTTAATGTTTAAATAGAGAAGATAATTAGCTTAAATTAAAAAGATAATATTTAACTTATCTTTATCTATTAAATATTTTTAATAAAATTTTATATATTTAATATTTGGTTTGATGTTATCCAAAAGTTTTAAATATTTGTTACAACTGAAACTTTATTAATATAACTATAATGTGCGAAAAACGTGAAACCCTAACGCGAAAGCGAGATCAGCATTCCCCGGGGCCGCGCGAGAAACGTGAAACCCTAACGCGAGGGCGAGATCGGCATTCCGCGGGGCCGCGAGAGTCGTTTTCCAACTTTTCTTCCCCCGATCGTCAGAAACTGAGATGAAGAGCGATCGAGATTGGTCTTCTCTCCTCCCGGAGCTTCTGATTACGGTAGCGGAAAAACTATCTAGGGCGGAGATTGCCAGCGTTCGGGCGGTTTGCGGCCGCTGGGCTTGGGCTCTCGGCTTCACACGCCGCGGTTGGCCGCCTCCGCCCTATCGGGCCGCCTCCGTCGCCATAGACAGCTCGGTCCCCTGGCTACTGCTCCCCAACGAGCACGGGGAAGATGCGGATTACTGTTCTTTCCTCAGACTCTCCGACGGCGGCTCTCATCGCGTACCCTCCTTACCCCAGATGTCTGGCCGGCGATGCGTCGGGTCTTCTCCAGATGGTTGGTTGGTCACTGTAGATCTTTACCTACAGCCCCAAATCATTCACCCTCTCATGCCGCACGAATCGTTTTCTCTCCCATCCCTCCTCTCCGTCAATCCTGTTACCGAAGATACTAACTTTATCCCTATTTATGGAAAATCCGATGGATCTGTCGCCTGTGTCACGGAGTACTTTGATCTTCAGTGCATGCGCTATTATCCTGTAGAGCTATTTCGGGACAAATACGTGCGAAAAGTGCTGCTGACCTCAGCCCTTCCGACGGGCTTGCTATTGCCATCTTGGGCATTATGCCGGAAATTGCAATTGCCAGGTCCGGAGATTCGACTTGGTCTGTTCTTCCTACACTGCAAACCATTGCGTTTGTAGATGATGCCATCTTCCGGGAAGATGACCAAAGGATCTACATAATCACTAGAGATGGAAACGTGCAGATCTTCGACCTTCAGAGTTTCAAGTGGGAATCACCTTCAGCATGCCAGCGCGCCAGATTAATGACGGATCCAGTTGATCCATATTCTACGGATGGTGGAAACAAGCATCTTGTATTCATCAACGGAGACCTGATGCAGATCAGTCGACATTATCGAAGATATTCTGAGAGGGAAGTGCTTCTGTTGGATGGGAAGATTGAAGATGCTGCCATCATTGATGAGAACCATGATGATGATGATCCCGATGATGACGATCCCAATGATGATGATGATGATCCCAATGATGATGATGATGATCCCAATGATGATGATGATGATCCCGATGATACTGATGAAGACTCGGACGATGGTTTTCTTCCACCACTTGTCCCCATTGTGGAAGTTGAGGCGGTGACAACCAATGTTATTGTCATGAAATTTGATCCCTTGCTCGAGCAAGGAATTCCATGGGTTCCTGTGGTTGATTTGGGCAGTTATTCCATTTTTGTTGGCTGTAATCATGCCATGGCGATAAATGTTGTTGGCAAACCTGGGCTGAGACCCAACTGCGTCTACTTCACCGATGACTCCCAATGTGGTCCAACCCCAAAACGGAAACTTTGCTTGCAAGATGCTGGTTCATATGATTTAGGCAATGACATTTTTCACAGGTTCCTCACTCGCAGCGACGAGTTTAGATGGCCACCTCCTCTTTGGTACATGCCGAGACGACTAAAATTCATTGGAGTATGATTTAGTTATTTCAGATTTTTTTTTTTTTGGTGTGATGTTTGTTTAGTGGAGATACTATTTTAAAGGATATCATTGTTTTGCTGCATCTGGCATGTGCCAAGGCAAGTCCTATGTCAGTATTTTGTTTTGCACTTAATTCTACATTTTGTTCATATTTGCTGTTTGTTAAAGCAACTTTAGGCTTCGCATGTACACCTTAAATTCTTACGATTTTTATTAATTTGCATTAACTCAAATTACGATTTAGAGGCACCTTATTGATGTTGTATTCTTTCGATTACCTTTGTTCAGAATGCGTAATTTCGGAAAAGTAAAGTGTGACGCTCGTGGCCGAAGAGGGTGGTAAGTGATTGCCGGGTGATGTCCTAAGAGAAATGAATCACTAAAGCAAAGTGCGGCTCTTGGCAAGCTTCTAGGCCGAGTTATAAGTGGTGAGAGGGGCACAAGAATGAATCGTCCTACATCCGAAAGAGAGGGAGATCCTGAGTTGTATAAGTAGATAACGTGATCTCAAATAGTAGAGGTGCCTTTTGGGGCAAAATCGTGAGGCTAGTGATGGAAAACTCCAAAGTTGAGCGTGCTTGGGCTGAAGTAGCACTTGGAAGTACTCAAGCACGCAGTTTTCCTAAAGCCAAAGCGGACAATACCTTTACAATGAGATCACGGGATGTTACAATATGGTATCAGAGCCGACCTCCCACAGTACGATGTGGTTCGAGGATGGACCAGGCGGAAGCTGGTGGGCCTGTGACGCTCGTGGTCGAAGAGGGCGGGGAGTGATCACCGGGTGATGTCCTAAGAGAAAGGAATCACTGAGGCAAAGTGCGGCTATTGGCAAGCTTCTAAGCCGAGTAATGAGTGGTGAAAGGGGCACAGGAATGAATTGTCCCACATTGAAAAGTGAGGGAGATTCTGAGTTGTATAAGTAGATAACATGATATCAAATAGTAAAGGTGCCTTTTGTGGCAAAATCGTGAGGCTAGTGATGGAAAACTCTAAAGTTGAGCGTGCTTGGGCTGGAGTAGCATTGTGATGGGTGACCTCCTGGAAAGTACTCAAGCACGCAGTTTTTCTAAAGCCAAAGCGGACAATACCTTTACAATGAGATCACAGGATGTTACATAAAGAGAATAAGAAGTGTATGAAAATCAAATGGTTGAGAACTTGAGATCCACGATTATAGAATGCTAATAGTTTCTTTGAATCAATGCACCTGTTTGATTTATATCCTTGCATTCCTCCATTTGAATTATTTCTCTTTGATTCAAATAGATGCATCCCTTCCCTTTAATTTTAACAAAAATACTGTGTGAAGCAGGTTGATGCGCTATAGGTCAAATTAATTGAATCTCACACACTTGTGTTCTCTTTCCCCTATTCATAAACCATCCCACAGAACTTCCACACATTCTTGCTTGCCAATAATAAATTTTTTGCTGCCAAGTTGTAGTTCCTTGATGTTCTTTTCTTAGCGTTGTCACAATAATAGAACGGAACAGAGGTCTTTTGCCCTTTTTGTAGGATTGAAAGCAGATAATAGAAAAATTACTAATCTACAAAACCTTTGTTGTATATCATGTTTAGTCACAATGAAATTTTTTATCCTCTTCTTGACTTTTTTTTTATTTATATTCCTATATCCTGATTGTAAAAAATTTGCTTAGTGAAATATCTAGCTTGTGCTTTATTTATTTTGGACTCTTGTATAGTTTGTGAGCTTATCTTTTTATTCTTTTTTTGTATTTGTTCTTATAAAGCTTGTTTTATGATGTTTTATGGCACTTTTATTTAGAAAATAAGTTTGTGTGCTTCATTTACGCCGTGAAGTCACCTAATATTATACCAATACATCATTTTTTTATTCTTAGTATTTGTAGGAAAATTACTAATCTACAAAACCTTGGATATATATCATTTTTAGTCACAATGAAATTTTTTTATCCTTTTCTTGACTTCTTTTTTATTTATATTTTTATTTCTTGATTGTAAAAAATTTGCTCAGTGAAACATCTATATTGTGCTTTATTTATTCTGACTCTTTAATAATAATTACTTATATTATGCAAATTATTACGTATATTATGCGTTTTATTTGAATATTTGTTAAATATTTTAGTTTTATAAGTTTGTTTTATGTTTTTATAGGTCTATTTATGAAATACTGCTTTGGCCTATAACTTAAAGTGTTATACTATGAGAGGATGATATAGGAAAATATTATAGTTGTTCTGAAAATAAATATTTTTGGTTAATTTTATCATTTTAAATCATGCTTAATTAAAATGATTACATATAGGGCTACAAAAGTATGATTAAATACAGGCCAAGTCCTAACAATTGAAGCAAACTAAAATGCACCACCATTTTGGACACGATCTAACAATTAAGTTACAATATCTTTTTGACTAACTAGGCTGATACGATGGAAAATAATAATAATAAAAAACTACTGGACTTCTTATAAATTAGTATTCATTCCAAAAGTATTATATAAGATTCAATATGAAATAACAAGCAAAACTAAATAAGTAAAATTATCAAAAACAAATGACTGATAGTCAATACCACAAATCTGATAAACAATTAAATGTTTCTCCACCTTATGAGCAACATCACAACAATCTCTCCATGGGAGACAGTATCTGGGATAGCAGTGGTGATAAATGCCAATGATACAACATGACATTCAAAGAAAGATTGACATCCTCAGAACAGTTGTAAATCAAAATATCAATAGGTCAGACAAAATATAGCTTTAAAAGTGAATAAAATCTCGTGACATCACCAGACTTCGCAACAGACAAGGAAATCCATTAGTGCATTGCATATCACATCATGCCAAAAACCATGTCAACCAAGATGCACGACGCAGTCACCCCAAACAGTACGACAAGGATTCACTGTACTCATCCAGTTTTCCAATGGCTGTTGACAAATTTGAATCACATATTTCTTTATGTTCTAATTTAATCTCAACTTCTACAGACATACCTTCTCCTCTATTATGCTGTTGAACAACACTGGGGAAAATTTTCTTTGCCATATTATTAAGGTGTCCACTAATAAGAACTCATTCACATAGAAACAGAATAACCTCCTGACATAACTGGATCCTCACTTCATAATAGGACATTCCCCAAAATCCATTCATAGCTAAAAGAAGTTCAAAATATTAAAGTATTCTCTTTTCATGAATTCTTTTCAAAATACAAAATTTTCACATAAGTTATATCACCAAAGTTACTAATGTTGCTTATCATGTGTGGAGGTATTCTACAAGGAACTTATGAAAATCTGGAAAAGTGATTTCAAACAACTAAAAAATACAATATGAACCATTCCATTTATCAGCCTCCAAACAAATGCATTCTGCATGATCTGAAGCAGAAGGAAAAAAAAAAAACCATTTAATCATTCAATGGCCTAAAAAAGGCTTTCTGTTCAGGCCAAAAGTTCTCTCATCATGAAGATTAATTCACCAGCTGCATATCTCCATTGCTTTGTCAGATAAAAGGAGCCAACCATCTCATCTCTTTACCATTTCCGTTTGACAGATAGAATATCTTCTTCCATTTTTCTTCTGTAAATCTTTCGCGATGTATGAGCTTTTGCCTGTGCAAGAGTTAGGAAGCAGTAGATAAACTAGTTGTTGCCAAAAATGAAAAAAAAAATTAAGGGAGCATTTGGTTCAACATTATCTTGATATCATGACATGTTATTTAGATATCATCCTTTTGAGCGACAATTTTATAATATTTTAAAAAATTATCTAAAGATATTATCAAACTAAATAATTTTTTTTTTAAATAATATGATATAACATTAGATCATATTGAACCAAAAAGCTCTCTTAATCCTAAATCACAAAAGTATCATGAAACTTACACATCCCTTAAACAATTGAGTATTCTAAGCATAGGTAGCCAAGGGTTTTCAGCTAAAATGGCTAAATTAACACGAATGCTTTCTCCAAGCAGTATGATGATGCATCACAATGCTTGTCAACCTATTGTGACCCCTTTTCCTTCCACAAAGTTTTGGAGACCAACTAGGGAAAAACAAATAACAAAGCTCTGTTTAACCCACTAGCTTCATAAAATTCAGTCTGCTTTATGTAAGGGTGTTCTTGATTAGAAGTCGACTAATCATTAAAAACATCGGCTACCAAAAATAATATTTTTCAAACATCACGCGTCAACATACTTCCGCTTTCATTAACATCCTTTTCCTTCTTAGTTTTTTCGGGGTTCTCATGAAAATCATAGTAAACAAAAAATAAAAGGCATCATGATCTAGGATGAGGATGCGTGTAAAAATAATCAGATTATAGCTATTGCATGCCTTTGATAGACCTGACCGTAAAGTGCTCCAGAGGAGTCTGCACCACCTTAATTGTTTGCCTAGTCTAAAACACCAAATTGGCATAAAGTGTTCCCATATGCTTTCAAATTGCCACTAACGTAATTTCAAAAGAAATATTACAGTAATTTTATCTCAAATAACACGACCCAAGAAATGGGCGTAGGAATGTTATAACTTTCAAAAACTGATTGAGCTACAAGAAGTTGAGTTCTATTGTCGAGAAACTAACAGGTTACACGTGAAAGAAAACAAATTCTATGTACCATCAGATATAATTATACCTAAGATAATAGTGGCACACTGTAGCAGCCTCATCCAAGTTATATCGAGGCAACATAACACGAGCATCTAATGGTACATCAGGAAGCTCCTGGCGCAACTTGCCAACAGCAGTTGAATGAGAGAAGGCTCCTATCATCATATCACAATGAAGCATGGATCTATAAGCATTCACCTATACAGGAACAAAGAAAAGAAAATTAACATCGTTCAAGATAAAAAATACAAGTTGACTATGACATATTATCAACAAGAAGGCTTAATAAGAACGGGGAATATTGAATTCCAAATATTGCACAGCTAATATATTTGATGTATTGAGATTGTATGAATTTAGAATTATTCTTTCACCATGTGCAAGAATATAAAATAGAGTTAATTACTAAAAAGTCCTTATAGTTAACCCTTAATTACATTTTGATCCACAATTTTTGAAAACTCACCGATAGGTCCCTACAATGTACATAATATTACAAATAAGGGCTCTCCGCAATTATCATTAACAATTTCCAATTTTACCCCTAATACCTCTTTAAATTTTCAAAAATATATCATCAACATATTTTCTTTCACTCTTTTACTCCCTGCAACTCGCCACCTCGCCTTCGCCTCGTCGTCACCTATGAAGCACGGACACGACAGGGGACACGGGACATGACACGGCGACACGACGATTTTCTAAAATATAGGACACGGATACAGCATGACACGCCAAATATAATAATAAAATTAACAATTCATACTTAAAAAAATATATATAACATAATACAAACTTAAATTTTTAAGTATAAACAACTTAGAAATAGCACTGAAGTCGCATAAAATCAAGATGAGAACTTGAGAACAAATGTCGTCGGCATTAAAAAGATTTGAGATATAAATTTAAAGTTCACTTTGAATAAGAGAAAATACAATTTTGCTTATTTAGGACAATCAAAGTGAGCACGACAATAAGAGAAAGTAAGAGCATTCGATGTTGAAGATGAAAAAAGAATAAAGGTGAAGCTAGAGTTCTAAACTTTTTACGATTGGTTCATTTTTGTAAGGCTTAAGGGCAATAAAGGAGGAAAAATTTTGATTTAATTTAGTTAACTTAGAATTTTGACTTATATTAGGTAAAATTTTAACAGTAATAAGAGATAGATTTTTAGTTTTATTAAACAAAATTTTAACGATAATAAAAAAATGAGATAGATATATTCATAAATTTTATTAAAAATATATAATATTAATAAATAAATTTAACATCAATATTAAATATATCTAATTCTATCTTAAGTATTCTAGAAGTATCCTGTATCTCAAAAGTATCCTAAAAGTATTTTAGAATTGTTCTAAAGTGTCCCAAAGTGTCATCGCGTGTCCAAGAAGTGTCCTTTATTTTTTTTTAATATTATTTTATTAGGACACGCCACGTGGCGTGTCCGACACGGTGTCCCCGCGTGTCTTCGAGTGTTTCCGAATGTCCATGTGTCCGACATCGATACGACGTAGTTCTTGAAGTGTTCATGCTTCATAGGTCGTCATTATCTTGCCACCGCCTCGCCTTGGCACCGTGAGAGAGAGGGAGAGAGAGAGAGAGAGAGAGAGACCAAAGGTAAAATTAAAATTTTTAAAAATTTACAGTAGAATATTCCTTAGATGCTGATGAAGCCATCAATTTGGACCTTTTATGTAATAATTATAATTTGCAGGGATCTTTATTATTATAAAATTTTGAAAACAAGGACAATTAGCAAGTTCTTAAAAATTGTGAACCAAAATTTAATTAGTAGCTAACTATAGGGACCTTTATAAAATATTTTGCAAAACCACAACGTAGGAGATAAACCTATTATCAAGAGATTTAACATAGTATTATCCCCTAATACTTTGTTAAATTCATAGGCCATGTACGAAAATGTAGCATCATTCCTCAATCATAACCAATAAGCCTAAGTTTTTAGGTTAGTTTGTTACTAAAGATTATATATATAATGTGTGTACATACATACATATAAGTTCTAACAAATTGAATAGGTATATATGCAACAACTGTCTAATATTGAAAATTTTTAAGAACATGTTCATATAAATACAGTGTTCTTATCCAATTCCTTCCTCTTGAAAACTTAAATTGTATACCCACCTTCTCTAGAGCACTGCTATATCAGATAAACTAAAGCCCTCTAGTCTTCTATACCCATTTCTACTTCTAAGATGTATACAGCTTGAAAAGAAAGTTCCTTCATAATCTATAGTCGATAGCAATTAAGTTCGTGAAATTAATAAACAAAAATGAATAAATGTGTCAGTGGGGGCTTAGGAACTTGTAATATCAAGTTTTCCATTCATTTCCCATATAAATTCAAATAACTGAATTTGTTCATACATATATCAACAGTGGTAATACAAGAAGATGTGACTCTTACATAAATTCACACACAATAATACCATTAATAGTGCAATCGGTTCAATACAATCTAGATGTTCATATTACTTAAATGTCGAAGTTATCTAGATATTTGTGTTACTTAAATGTCGAAGTTATTTATATGTTTGTGTTATTTGTAAAATATTGTTTGTTAGATTCAATGCTATTATACTAAAGATGGTAATAATATTAATTTATTTATTTTTATCCCAAGTTTAACTAACTCTTATCTAATAGTCCCCGCTCCCTCCAACCCATCTCCCTTTCTCCCTCCCTCTTCCTTCTTTCCCCATAAAAAATAATCCAACCTCACTCCTCTTCATTATAATCAAAGTGAGATAACATTTATGTCATTTTAAAATAACAAATTTGTAATTCTCTACAATATTAACTAAACATATCATCATACTAAATAATTAATTTTTCCAAATAAGATAACATCATACCAAAGTTGCTACTCATAAACATGCACAAGCTACTAGCCGTAACTTCTGCAATATGATACTGACCGTTGATAGTTCCTTGGCATGAATTGGCCGAGTTGATCGAACTGTTACAGGTTCCTCGTACTCGCTAAATGTAAACCAGTTGTTATACTGAAGAAAGGAAAGAGGTGTAAATAGTTGAAAGCCATGTACTTACAGAAGAAGGTACCTAAAAGCTAATTTCTAATATACCTGATCTATAGCAAACAACACAGGTATATCTTTCACCAGCGATAGCTCTTTCCTCACTCGAACCACTACACCAACTGAAGCGTGGGTGTAAGTGATTCCAGTTTGAATAAGGTCAAACAATGTTGAACCCTCTGGCATTGCCATGGAGTCAACACCTCTCATCATTCCTACGCCAGCACCCTCGCCTAGAGGGATGGGGTCAAAGACTTGACATGGCAATTGTTGTAGCCGAGCTGCATTGAATTTGAGAAAATCCTGGTGGCAAAACATTATTTGATGGTAAGAACTCAGATGCATCGGATATGAATAAAAAAATGTGAAAAAAGTTGATTTAGAAACATAAACTGAACATCAAACAGATGTTCGTCTATTAAGAGTCAAAAAGCTGTGACTTAGCAAGTAAAAAAGATCAAAGAAACATATAAAACTAAATAACCCCCCTTCACTTTAACAGGTAAATACCATATTGTTACAGCAAAGTGGAATTCCAACAAAAACCAAGATGCAACTTACAATCTCTTTGGTGGTCTTACATTGAACAACAATACTAGGAATCCGCATTAACTAGTGCCTCTTAAAAGTTGAAATATTTGATCACAAATCTGAAGTATAAGGCAACAAGCCCAGTCACCATGACTTGCATAATAATGTGCAATTCAAGCCAAAAACGACAAGGTCAATAAGCATATCAATGCTTCTTGAATTTCCGAAGAGGATGCTTTGAAGCAATTCCACATACGCTAAATAGAATCGGGACAAAGATTATGCTAAGCATCTCCTAGAGTTTCCAATGTGGACAACTCGATGCCAATCACAAATCACCTGTGACCTGTTATGTGTGACAAAAAGCTAGGGGCCAAGGGAGGGGGGGAGAGAAAATGAGGAGTATATGCTGACGACAACTAAGTCCACAACCAATTAGGGTTTACTCATTGTTTTTTAAACAAACTATGAGATAAATGATTGGCTACCGGTAAAGAACCACATCATCAACATCACCACCAAGACCAACAAACAATAACAAGATTCCAAATTTGCTTCAGCACCTGTGGCCTAAAGTTGGCTGTTTAAAGCACAGTGCCACATAAAGATGCTCAACCATTATCAATTCAGCGTAGAGTTCACTGGGCTCATTAACTGTTAATCAAAGGGCAAGTACAACACAGTAAGCATATGATACAAGGAATCCACCATTAAAAGTAATTTTATAAAGTTCTAATATGTAGATCATCCTTAACTGATAAAATGATGGTGAGCATTTGAATAAATTTCTTCACTTAGTTAAGAATATGAAAATACATACTTAAGAGATATGGAAGTATAAAAGAATACCTTGAGGATGTTTGCAGCCTGAACTGGAGTGTCCCAAAGATCATTGTTGGGGTTCCTGTAAAAAAACCCTCCATGTGTCCATTCTTTACCTCTAGGAACATATAACACTAGCCATCCCTTGCTGCGTGCCCAGTGAACGAGCATGGCAAGGGTAATACTCTTTCCACAGCTAACTGGGCCATCCAGAATAATTTGCTTTTTAACATTTGAATCTACATCAAACAGGTAGTTAGCATTGCAACCTTTTCAATGATTCCATAAAAAGCATCTTTTTCTTCTTCAGCGAAGTGAAAAAAAACTGTCGTACAAGACGAGCAAGATTTCAAAATAACATATTAAAAATAAACAAAGCATTCACAATTGATGCTACATCCAACCAATTCAATCTCTATTATCTACACGAATTTTGAAACACGAGAAACCTTTGATCATATCTTTGATAATGAGATGCAAAACCTGGAAGGAAATTCTGTTTGCTAAAGACTCAAAAAAGCAAACCACTAATGCTTCAATCTTCTTAATGGTCAAGTACCAACGACTTCTTGGCTTCAATTGTCTTCTGCATAACACAATTTAGTCTATAAATGTTCATGTTATGGGAGATATATCATGAGGGAGCCTAAGTTAAGCTCAATATACAATTGAATGGAAACCTATTAACCCAAAAGCCTCTAACCAATGGGTAAGGCCAAAACATCTACATTAACACCTCAACTTGTTGAATATCTAATATAGGACGATTCTCCATGTGTATCTCTCCCCCTCATATGAGAATCCATCCACATTGGGTTTTTTACCCTGTCCAATTGGTTATTCAAAAACCCACTCAACTATTTGGAGGCTTAGTGGAGAGTCACCTTGCTCTTGTTATTTCTCAACAATGGTAGAGGAGGCACAACTCATAGGAGCACAATTTGCATGATTCACTTGATCCACTCAAAGCCCAACCAAACCATCAACTCTGATATCACTTGATAGGGGAGGTATACCTTGAGGGAGCCAACACTTCCATATAAACACCTCAACTTATTGTTGAATATCCAATGCGAGATAATTCTCCAATGTGTATCTCAACAGTTTAGATACAGAACAGGCTCATGACCTCATAACCACTTTTCCATTAAAAACGCTAAAACTAAATAAATCAGAGTATATGAAACAAACGGATCAAATGATTGAAAATAAACAAACTAAAAACCCTTAAATCTCATTTAAAAAAAAAATACGATGCTCACTTTTACTACTGGGTCGCAGCGATGGGCTGACGATGCGCCGGAAATTATCACGCAGATCCAGGAAGCTCTGCCGCACCATCACTGCGCAGCGCCGTGTCTCCTCAAACTCCTTGATCATCCCTGACGGGAGCCCTTCCGGCAGCATTGCTCTCCATTCGTCTAAACTAAACAACATACCCGTAAATAAATCAAAATAATAAATCAAATAGAAGAAAAATGGGAAAATATAGTCAATGCCGTACTTACCTGAAGTCGACGTAAGTGTTGAATTGCTTTCGGGTGACTGGGGAGAAGGAGTCCGTGATGGTGAAGAGGGGGCGGCCGCCGGGGCCGACATCGAGGGCGGGATCGTAAGTGACAGGGAGGGGGTCTGTAGGGAGATCGAACTCGGCTTTGATGTCATCTGTGGAAGAAGACTCACCGGCGGGGGCGTGGCCTGCGGCGGCCCGAGGGTCCTTGGCTCGGACCTTGCCTCCTTTGGTGGGGGTCTTCGCTCTCGCATAGGACCGGGAGACCCCGGAAAGGGTCTCTGGTGGATGGGGCAGGACGGACGAAAGGCGGTGACGCAGGGCGGAGGCTCCGCCGGATCGGAGGAAGGAGCGGAGCATCCTGACTATTCCTGAGGGTGCAGGGGTTTAGCAGTCGCCACTCGTCTCTTCTTCTGTTTTACGAATGCTGGGCTTAGGCTGTGGGCTTTCATAATGGGCCGGTAGCGATACTCTTTCAAGCTCAATGAGCAGTAAAGGAAATATATAAGGTTAGTTTCCATTTAAATATTGAAAATTAATATTTATTGAGATATTTTTATTTTAATATTTAAGAAAACTTTAAAATAAAATTATTTTAATTTAGAAACTATATAAAATATTTTTTTATTTTTTTTATCCAGCTAACTCTGGCTTATTCATATGATTCAATATATTTATTCTGTCTAAGAAGACCATGATAACTTCACCTCTTTTATTATCACCTGAAAGATTTTTCATCTCCATCTCTTTGGTAATAAAAAAAAAGAAGATTTAGTTGAAATTTTTAGTCTTTTTTGAAAAATATATATGAAATAAAATAAAATAAATTGATTATATTAAAAATTATGTAGGATATAAAATAAAGTTAATTAATTTATTAAAAATTGTGTTGGATGTAAAATAAAGTGATTGTTTAATGTTGGAATTTGTGTGAGATGAGATATAAAATAATTTTTTAATATTTTTTTAAAATAAATTTAAGATTTTAGTCATGAGTAATTTTAGGCATAATTTTTAACCTATTGCCAAATAGGGTCAGAATACTTTCATTCTGTTTGAACTTTTTGGGAGATGTTGTAGGTACATTGTAGTATAGATTATAATTCACTATATAAAAAAACTCTTAATCTCCTGTTTATTTGGCAGTTCAAAATTAATCTATAAAATTTAATATTAAAAATTAATTTTTTTTCATATCTTATACATATTATTAAAATAATAATTAATTTATATCACATCTCTCATATATTCCAATATAATAACTAACTTTATATCACATCTCTCATATATCTCAACATAATAATTAATTAATTTTATTTTTACATCATTCACAATTTTTAATAAAAAATATCTCTATCTAAATTTAATTTTAACCTTACAAACAAATATGTCCTAATTATTTTTTTTTTAACTATGGGCAGATCTCCGATACATTGGATTGCACATCTATGATACGTTTTTTGAGTACACACATTCAATCAATTTTTACGTTGGAGATGCTTAACCAATTTACTTGTGCAACCATCTTTCAAATATACGTTATGTAAGTGAATAGAGGCGGCATCGAGTCGAGTTCGAGCGAGTTTCAGTATACTTAAACTCGAAAATTTCGATTTCAATGAGACTCGAAATCGACTCAAACTCGAATCATTTCGAGTCGAGTCAGCTCGACTCGATTAAACTCGAGTTCGAGTTGATTTCGAATCGATTTCAATTTTTGAATAAATTTAAATTACATAATAAAAAAAGAGATTTTTACATACAGGACATGAAATTTACATGAAATTACGCATTTCACCATCAATTCATAAATATTATCACTATCATGTATATTCATTTAAATTTTACACATTTCACATATTTCACACCATATTCTTTGATGGTAAACTTCACATTTCTAAATTGACCTTGATTTTAACTATATTATTAATATATTAATTAAATACTATAAATAAATAAATTTATATAAATAACAAT
>JAEMOT010000336.1:88534-131015 GCA_019297695.1 Apostasia ramifera
ATGAAATGCGTAATTTCGTATAAATTTCATGTCCTCTATGTAAAAATTCCTAAAAAAAACACATTTAAAATAGTTACTTTTTAACTAAATTTTTTTTTCCATTTTCAATTTTCAATGTGCCACTCTTTCATAATATAATAAAAAAGTTTAATAAATAATTTTATTTCGAGTAAGCTCGATTTTCTTCGAACGAGTCAAGCCAAACTCGAAATCGACTTGAAATAATTTCGAGTACACTGAATATATAGCTCGAAACTCGACTCGAAATGACTCGAATCGATTTCGAGTCGAGTTTTTTATCGAGCGAGTTTCGAGCGATTTTCGACTTTCGAATAAAATTGCCAGCCCAATAAGTGAATATGAATGCATAGCCAGTCTTAAGATCGATTATGATGCAACAAAACTTCTAAATTAAATTGTTATTCAAATCTTATATTTCAAGAAATCAATATCATCCTAAATAGAAATAGAAATAAACTTCTAGCAAGAGCAATACAAGAAATGAATAATCAAATTTGCTTAAGGCTTGATGATGGGAGAGATTTAATGTTAACAAACTATAGTTACTAGCTAATCTAACCATAGTTATATTTGGTCAGATAGACAAAAAATGGCTAGAGACAATAGAATGGAGCATGTAATTTTAATGGTTATGGAGTGTCCAGAGAGTAATTATAAATGTTTCTAGTGCCCACTGTATAATTAAGATTATTTTATGTATTATGTAAATAAATTCTCTTTTTTTTTAATTATTTTATCTCAATATAGAACTGTAACGATATATTTACTTAGATGGAATAATTATTTAATTTCACTCATATTTTTTATGAAATAATTATTCTCATATTTATTTTAGTGGAATAACTATTTTATAAGAATTCTTATTACAAATTTCATAAAATAGTCTTTTATTTCCTCTAACTCAAAGAATAGCTATTGCTTAGCTATTTCTTGTAAATTAAAAATATTATTTCAAAATTATGTTTATTCACACATATACACATATATATTAGATATGCATGTATATATATAAGTTACGTTCATTTAATTATTTGTATAAATTTAAATTTAATAATAATAAATAACATAAAATTTTAAAAAGTTATATTTATGAGTATTTTAGAATTTTTTTATTAATTTTTTATTTCATATTTTATTTTATTTAAGTAAATAAAAAAATTATCATTTTATTCTGTTTAGAATAACAATTCTATTCTCATGAAATGATAATTTTATTCTAATTTTATTTCATTCCATTGAAATAAATGGAACATAAGGGATCATTTGATTTGATCATATTTTTAGCTTAACACAAATTTCAACTGTAAAATTTAATTTTGATTAACATTCAACTAAAAATACGAATATTAAAATTAAAATTATTTCATATTTTACACACCTTTAAATATTTAACTAAATTTCTTTTTGATTAAATTTATAAAAAAAAAATTTCTTATTAAAAATTCAACCCTTGAATTAAATGAGGCACAAAAGTTTTCTTCAAATATGCGTAATGCTAAACACGGATAAAATAGTCAAAAAAATGTTTGAAAATTCATTTTTAAGTGACCAATCAACACTAAACTATAATTATTTATATTAGACCTTTGACTCGACTTACCAAATAACATAATGAAATATAAAAATAAACTACAAGACATCATTGTCTTGTATATGACTTAATAATTGAGTAATAATATCATTTTGAACAACTAAGCTGATGTGATGAAAGACAAAAAAAAAAGCTACTAAGTTTCTCACAAACTGATTTTCACTTCAAAAGTACTACACACGCTAGAGGAATGAAATAATTTTATGAGCTAAATAACTTAAAGTATTAAATGCATATAATTGAAAGTCAACATCTTGATTTTGACAAATAGCTAAGTGTTTATTTATTTATATATGACGTAAAATAAATATAAAATATTAATAAATATAATTTTGAAGAAGTTTTGAGATTTATTTGGCCCAAGTCAAAAGCGGCTCAAGAAAGGTTTTAATGAAATTGAAGATTTTTGAAAAAATTTTATAGCCTTGTTTGGGGCGAGTACTAAAATGATACTACTTTAAAACACAATAATAATAATAAATAAATAAATTTTAATATAATAAAATACTATTTTATTTTACATACTCAATAATTTTTAATAAAAATATAAACTTTATTTTATATCTTATACCAAAATGCTTGATTCTAATATTTTAGTATAGGATGTGAAATAAAGTTTATATTTTTATTAAAATTTATTGAGTATGTGAAATAAAATATTATTTTTTACATTAAAATTTATATAAAATTATTAAAAAATTTATTTATTATTATTTTTTTAAATTAGTATTATTTTGGTTCTCGTGTCAAACAGGTCTATAGGAAAAATGATGTGAAATTTTGGACCTAATTTTGGATCTTTTCTTAATAATTTCCAAACACAGGGCCACCATTGCAATTTGCTCATAAATATTTATCCCTTTTATTTTTCGCTTTTCCAAGTTCATTGGGATCTATTCTTAATAACATCCAAACATAGGTACAACACCGCACTTTTTCACATTTACAATATTTGTATTTTCATTATTTTCCAGTTCGGCTTCATCACACCAACGGGCTCTTCCTCTAATTCCCAAGAGCGCGAGCGGAGGGACAGAGTTGAAAAAGATCGCGGGGAGAAGATGAGCGTGAATCCTGCGCCCGCGAGCTCTCATGGGAACCTGGATGAGCAAATTGCGCAGTTGATGCAGTGCAAGCCGCTCTCCGAACCAGAGGTTCTTCCCGAATTAATTCCACTCCGTCCTTCCTCGTCGATCCGACTTTTCTTGTCCGTGTTTTCTTCCGATTTGAATCTGGTCGTTGTTGGGGATGGTATAATTTTGCTATTGTGACGGATTGGGGGAAGCGTGGGAGTTTTGGTGCGGGATGAGCGTTTTCCACTTCCCGTTTTGTTGGCGTTAGGGTTTCTGATTTGCATTTTTTTAATCGAGTAAGCCATGGTACCTTGCAGCTTACTTTATTTGTTCTCATCGTTTATCCTGATTTTCAAAGAGGATTCCGGCTTCTTTTCGGTTAACTGGCTAGTTTAACTAGTGTCACTAGATCTTATGCTCACGTGATTAATTTGTTTGCCGTCTGAGAAAAGGATCTACTTCGTACGTTATTGGCTGAAGAAAACTGCATGCCATTGCATGATTCGTTGGATTTGGCAGAATAATGATGAGCGATATCAGTTTCAAAACTTGTATAAGTTGTAGAGATTAGTAGTTGGCCCGGGAGTTTACAATTGTATCTTTTGCTATAACATTTTGTTAAATCGTGGAATTTATGTTGCTTATAATGATGGAGAGCTCTAGGTTATGCTGTATAAAGATAAGCTTTTGTAAATCAACCATCCCTTGATCCCACAACTGGGAGAAAATGTTTCTGTGGGTAATGGGTTAAGCTAATGATGTTTCAGCGCTCAAATAATGAAACTTTCAGGATTTAATCTGAGCTGATTTTTTCAGGCCAAATAATGCACTAATCTGAATTTAGTTGGTCTTACCTACTTGGAATTTTATTCTTCACTCAGCTCTATGTTTCTAATGCTTTTTGTGAGTGCAAATGAGTCGAGTTTGTGTAATGATGATATCCAAAGTAATTTTTAGTTCTTCGTCTTCAGCATAGTGACTTGGATGCTATCACAGTTATGTACACGAGCCAATCCATTTTAAATGTTCCTCCATTTCATACTTATAGGTGTTGTAAGCAACCATTCTTAATATAATCATTTCTAATGCATCCCACTATTTTGTGACTACTCATCTGTTTGAACATCCATATCCTAGCTATTGCAATCTTATGTACCAAACTAATTCACATATACCATGGCTAGTTCGATAGTGGTTATACAATATTTTGACAACTTGACTAGCATCTTCCTATCACATAAACTCTTCATTCCAAAATAAAAGTTTTTGTTATGACCCAAACAACTCTTCTGCTTGAAGTTGAGTTGAGTAAAATCTAGGGTCCGATATAACCCTAGTCTGAGCTGACCCTATGTGTTATTTAATTACAGCATTTGTTATTGTTTTTGAACAGCTTGATCATTAGTATAAGATTTTGCAGTTTTGAATGCATCCCTTGTGCCACTTGATATTGCTTTTCTTAAAATTTATTTTGATATGAATGTATTTTTGAGCTTTTGAGGTTATTAAAATTTTGAGTTTTTTACTATAGCTTTAGCATCCTACTTATTTATGAGAAGTACATATAGAGTTATGCAATGATTAAGTCAAATGAGTTGCTCTGTTTAAGTTACATTCATATTTTCTTTAAGGGGCTCATATTTGTAATGTAAAAAAAATTGCTCAACTCATGGGATTATTTGATTAAAATTTTGAAAATTAAATTGACATTGGCTTTTTTAATGTTTTCTTGGCATGGTTGGAATGGATTTGTTTCATTTACAATTTGAAAACTAAAGCATCCTATTCTTCTCGGATTGGAAGGAGGAAAAGAGAAGAGGGCTAATGGTCATCCTATTGAGTCTCAGAAAGGGGGCTTCGCATTTTTTCCACCTTCCTTTGTAGCATGTATATTTCGTTTTTCAAATCATGGAGTCCTGCTACATTTTAAGTTTTTGTTTGATTTCTTTTGTCATTGGCCTTTCTGAACAAAGATTCACATTTTTTCTGGAGTCAAAATTATTTTTATATATTATCTTACTAGGAATGGCAGTTTGTTATTCTTTTTCTCAACCTATACTTCATTCACATTATGTTTGATAAATACATGATTTAGATAGAATATTTGCCCTTCTTAGTAAATTTAGGTGGGGCCATAAAGCTTTTTATTTTGCTGGACCCAGTGATTTTAAGCATTAATGTTGATATTTGTTTATGTAATTGGGCCATTTGCATGAGTGATGCTGTACTGTGATAAGCGTGTTAGTGTTTTGCATGGACTAGAACATGTTATATATCCTTTTTTTGTTAGTCCATGCCATTCCTCCGAAGGATATAGATATGGTATCATATGCAGCTTTCAAATGGGATGAAAATTAGTCACTTTTGGTGTGGTCCTATAAATATGCTATGAGCTCATCTCATTTGGAGAAAATAGCATGTCAATTCATGGTCATCCTGTGAAATAAGATCAACTGCATGAATCTTTTCACTATATTAAGATATAAGTGTTTTGTCTTTTATCTATAAATGGGTTTCCATTGGTAGCATTTCTATTATTGCTTTGAGCTTGTTTTTTAGATTTAGGCCCTGTTTGGCGCAAGGACCAAAACAAGACTAAAATAGTACTAATTTAAAAAACAACAACAATAATAATAAATAAATTTTTTTAAATTATTCTATACAAATTTTAATATAAAAAATAATATTTTACTTCATATACTCAATAATTTTTAATAAAAATATAAACTTTATTTCACATTTTAAATCAAAATACTCAATTCAAATATTTTAGTCTAGAATGTGAAATAAAATTGATATTTTTATTTTAAATTGTTGAGTATGTAAAATAATATTTTTTTATATTAAAATTTGTGTAGAATGGTATAAAAAATTTATTTATTATTATTATTGTTATTTTTTAAACTAGTACCAATTTGGTCCTATTTTAGTCCTGTTTTGGTCCTTGCGCCTAACAGGGCCTTAGAGTTTTCCGGTATTGTTTGTTACAATTCTAGTTGTTGTGACGAGTAAACCTTTGTATTTCTTTCTTTCTACATTATATATTCTTACTCTCGGTTCAGGTGAAGGTGCTGTGTGACAAAGCCAAGGAGATTTTGATGGAAGAAAGCAATGTCCAGGTAAGTTTGTATTGGTAATAGTTAATTTTAAAATTATCGTTTATTCTTACTATTTATGCTGCCTTCAGAGTATATGCTAGTAATTTGATGAAATAGTGATGAAGTACCTACACTGAGATATAAGCATTTGTCATTCTGTCTGCACATGATGTGACGTGTAGGAGATTATAATGGCTTGATAAGGGCAGACTTATTAAAGACACCATTAATTCAACCTGTATTTCATTTCAGATTAGAAGTTGTTTTTCATTGATGTGGAATATTCTGATGCTTTTGATAATTCCTTGAGTATTTGAAACCTGAAAAATTATATGAAAATTTTTAACTATTTCTTAGCCAGTGAGGAAGATGACCATTTTTTACAGCATTACGTACGTAAAATCTTTTATTCTGTGATATTTTGTATTTGATGGTTAATGCTAGTACTATTTTTTCAGTTTAAAGTTCCTTTTTTTTAATTTTCCTTGCACAAGTTCCATTTGTTAGTCTAACCTTGGCAACTTCTTTTTTTCTTTTCCTTTTTTAAATTCTTAGTTATAGTGATCAATATATTAGTTGTTCCTCCATTATTATTAATGATTTATACAATCTTATATTTACATTTTTAGATAGGCAGTGCTAGCTAAAAAATGTCACTTTCTTGGCTTTTTTTTGGATGAGTGATAATTGTATTTATTTTGCATGTTAGAGCACAACGGGTAGGGTGGAAAGAAGCTAGGGTTGTGTAAAACATGACTAAATGAAAACTTTTGTGGTGATATGAAAACTAATGAATTATGTCCAAGTGGGAGGAAGATTTTCAATGCAGAAATTTGTGAAGTGGATAAGGAAATTGGCTTGAAGGTTCTATGGGATATAAACCTAAAGGCCTCATTTGGTTGAGGGTCAATAACCTCTCAAATTCTTTAAAAAATATTTTTATTAATATTTTATATTTATTTCACATCATACATATTATTGAATATCAACAATCAATTTTATTTGATATTCTACACAAATTTCAATTTTAAAAATTAACTTTATTTTATATCCAACGCATACTTCAATAAAAAAATTAATTTTATTTCTCATCCAACACAATCCTTAATAACAAAATATTTTTATTCCATATCATAACATTAAAATTAATTTTTTTTCTTTTTCTTTCTTAAAAAAAATTAAAACATCTCAAAATTATGCTCCAATTAAACATGGCCAAAAGGTTTAAGATGAACTTTTCGTTTTCAGGATATAAATGATTTATAGCTTTGGCTTGTAATCATATGCCAAATAATACTTAGTTTTGAACATGAATCGTCTCACAGAGTTTCAAAATTTTCAATCAGGATTATGATTTAACACTTGGAATTCTTGTGGAAAATGTAACTTGAAATTCACTTAAAAATATTTTCTCAATCCATACTGATTAATCCATGGCTACACTACAAACCACCTTTGGAAAATCCTTTAATTGTTGGAGAATTTCTTTATTTACAATTTTAATGATACTTTAGATCTTAGACAACAAAAAGGATGAGGTGGAAAATGTATCCCATTGCAGTAATTGAAGTTATAATCAATTGAGGAAGGAATGCCTTGATTTAAAGAGGAAATTTTGTAATAAGGTGAGAGCAAGATGAACATGCTTTGTGCTTTTCGCAATGTGCATGGCTCATGTTGTACCTCAAGAGTGGAACATTTGTGAAAAATCTATGTTAGGTGTTGGCCCTTAGGCCTTCCTAAGAGGGGAGTGATTTGGAAATTAAAAAACAATTACACAAAAGGAAGAGTTGAATTAAAATTATGGTTTTAATACTAATTAATTATTATATATATATAATATAAAACAGGTGATATTAAGTGATGAAAAACAATTGAGTTTGATTTGTATGAATTCGCTGAACCAAAGGTTGAAACAAGGAAAATGGTCAATTTATGCAAATCGATCAGAAAGCTTTGTGAAAATGTAGGAAACTACAATGGCTGAAACACCTAGAGAATTTTGATTTAATAGCCTTATATTATTAGAACTAATTTGAGTATATATTTAAGTCAAAATCTAATTTAAATAAGATATATCAATCAATTCAAGTCGATGAGCATGGAGTAAAACAGACGCAATGGTGAAGCCTCTTCTGCCTACTTCACTCCCTATGTTACTCAAGTGGGAATTCGTCTACTAATTTTACGGGTTCAAATTTAACCCCATAATGAATTTTTAAATTGGGTTCAATTCTATCCTTCCTAGCTTTTCCCTCAGTGAGAAGTCCTAACTACCTTCACTATGGGAGTAGAAAAACAAGGAAGAAATGATTGACTTGCTAGCTAAAAGTACAACTTGTAAATAAACAAAAAATTACATGAGTATTTTATGGGTGGCATGCATTTGAAAAAGGGTGTAATATTCAAAGTTTCATGTGGCATGTATGTAAAAGTCTTATTTAATTTTAAAACATTTTGGTTATATTATAATGAAAATATAATAAGATTAAATATTATCCAGGTCCTTGAAGTTCGGGAGTAGTATCAAACAGATTTATGATTTCAAAAACCTTTTAATGAAGTTCTTAAGGTTGACATTATTATTTCAATTAGGCCTTTTTGCTTAATTTGATAATTTTTTTAATTTTTAAAATAAAAATTTTATTTAAATTAAGTGTTTAAATATGAAATGAAAAAAATACGTTTTTCCCTTACCTCTCATCTTAGGCAGGGTAAGCTATTATTGTGGGCACAACAACTTAGAGCAGCTACGCATCGCCGTGCACATAGCAGCATAAGGCTACAGGAGTACGTAGGCGGTGCGGCACGCGATTGCCTGTGCATGGCTTGCACATGACCTGCACGAATGTCTAAAGCTAGTAGTTAAAATAAAACTTAAATTAAAACTCAGTCAAAATCTATTTGAAAAAAAAATATTTCGTTAATAAATCATTAAAATTATATTTTTACCTTTAATAGTACATATTTTTTTCTTCCTCGATGTCACACTAAATCGCTGATCTGTCCTAAAATCAATTCACGTCGCAGATGTCTCCTTCACTTGCCACTACCTAAACATCAAAGTTTTAAGATTTTCACTTAAAATATATTTAACTATCCTTAAAATAATATGATGAACGGTTCAGATTTTTTGTAACCTAGCTATAGTTAGGTCATTGGAAAATTATAATTGCTCATTATAATGAAAACAAGTGAAAGTGTGTGTATGTAAGATTTTATAATGTTTTGAGTGTGCATAGCGTAATTAACTAAGAATGGATGGGTAACACATAAATAAAGTAAAATGGTGTGGCATGTAGGTAATTATCCCCTAAATATTTAGTTTAAATATAAATTATATTTAAAAGATGAAAAAATATCAAATAAGTAAAATGTACCTAATTGATATATTAATGCCAACCTCAAGGATCTCATTTAAATGTTTTGAAATTGTGGATTTGTTTGATATTAAACCCAAATCTGTGGGACTTGGATGATGTTTAACCTTTTTATTCAATTTGTCAAGTATAAGATTGATAAACTTAATATGTATTTATTATTAAATCGGCTATTCGAGTTGGTTTGAGTTCTCAAATGTTAGAACTAAGAATCAAACCAAATCATTCAGTTTCAAAAAATTTTAGAACCAAAACTAAAGCAATTAATTAAAACTAAACCGAATTAATTGGTTCAGTTCTCAATTCTTTTGGTGTTTCTATTATTTATTATTTTTTTTCACTCCTACCTTTTGTGATCCTGTTCAGATCTGAGACCATCTCATGGAGCTTAATCAGCAGTTGGTCTTGCAGAGATGTGATAGAGATGTTGGTTTGAGCCTATTGTGTGATTCAGAAGTTTGAGGATGAGTTTTGCTCGTGGCTATTTCATTTGGAGCATTTGGTCTGGAGCAGGAGCTTTATTGTGTGTTCTAGTCTCCATCTTTTGAGAGAAGTGCTACGCGAGGGCACCAAATATGTTGACAGAATAAGGGCTTAGTCCTGAAATATGGGAATCTAGCCTCTCGTGTAGGATGTTGTTGACAGAGCATGGGCTCCTGCAAGAGGGGGAAAAGAGAGAGAAAACAAGAACTAGGAAAATGTACAAGGGTATTACGTGATTCAAAGATCCTCCTTTGTCTATGGGCCATGCCAAGCCAAAAAGGAAAATTTACTAATAGTGAAATGTGAGCCTTTGGAGGCAATTATAGGGTTCTGTTTTCTTAGCATAAAGTGGAAGAAGGAAGAGAAGGAGAGTTGTATGCTTCTTGTCGAAGAGCGAATTTCCGAACAATCTCTTGAGCATAGTCTAAATAACTTGTCTCTAGGGGATAAGGGATCCTCCTATTTAAAGGCGAACAAGAGATCACGGGAATCATAGAGATGTCATTTGTAACTGATATTCTGGTAGAATATGCGCTTGCATGTTTCTGTGGTGGTCTTATGTCCTATAATTTTTCACAATCTGTTAGAGATTGATAATGATTGGATATTCCGTGATTGGAGAGAGAAGGTGATAATCTCAAGTGGATATACCATCGGTTGACATCTGAGATTAACTGTGGATTAATGATAAGTATCGAGGGCCACCTATAGAAGGTAGTAAGAAACTCCCACGATTAATCAGGTTATTGATGATATAAGGGTATCTCGCCATGTTCTGGTTAATGCCTTGTTGAACCAAATAGTATGGTGGTGGATCCTGTCAACCCGAGTAAAATGAGGGCTTTCCTGGTTAATTAACTGTTAACTGCCCAACATATGTGTCATGTTCTAGTCTTGGTTTGGTTGTTTTGACTGAGATGTTGGGTCCATTCTGGGTTGATCTGGTTAACATGTGGACGTCTGAAATAAATCAGTCACTTGACCCATAAACAGTGTTAATCTCAATTTAACTTGCATAACAAAACTTTTTTTTTTTTTTTGAAAATGACAACTTGTCTTTGTTGTTTCCTGTGAGCTGTGGGCTGTGTCCATGGGCAACCAGATCATCCCAAAACCATCTGACTGACTACAATGCATCTCCATGTTGAGTTGAATGCCATTTTCTTGATTACATCTTGCTGATGGTATAAAATGTAACCAGGGAGAAGCCTAATACGGTGTGGTGTATTGGAATTTATTGTAGGTGGCCTGGCTTACTGCAGAAATTGGAAGATAACTTTTCATCTTCTTTAACATAGTTACAAGCTCAGTGTTCTTTCGTAGTGCCCATCAGGTTCTTCAAACCTGGAAAATATAGTTTGATGTAAGATGCTTCATGTCCATGATCATGAGTGTTTATTTCTAATTACTGATGTGGACTTGATTTGGGGCAAGATTTATTAGTGAAGTTGTTGTCCTATAGGCTTCTCAGGAGGAAGATGATTTGGGAAATTAAAAATGTTGTCTGATTAAAAGTTGTTGCCATGTATCCTAATGATAAATGATTAAGATTAAATTTATATTTTATTTAATGGGTAATTACTTACATACCACTCTGAAATATTATATTTGCAAATTAATCACCCTTTAAGATTTTTTATGCATGTGCCACCCTATAATTTTCAATATTATAATAATAACACTTATCAGTATTATCATACAACAACAACAACAATCACCAAGCCTTAATCCCAGGTGAGATCGGCTATATGAATCCTTTGTTTTCATTGCGCTCTATTGGTTACCAAATTCTTATCTAAGTCTAAGTAACTAAGATCACTCTTTATAATTTCTTACCATGTCTTCTTTGGTCTCCCTCTTCCTCTTTGTACATAGGCAAAATCTAATAACTCAATTTTTTTAACTGGAGCTTTAATCTGCTTACGATTTAGGTGTCCAAACCATCTAAGCCTACTTTCTCTAAGTTTATTCTAAATTGGTGCAACACCAGCTTTCTTTCGGATATACTCATTTCTCATTCTGTCCTTTCGTGTATATCCACACATCCACCTTAGCATCCTCATTTCTGTAATATTTATTTTATTTGTATATTTTCTCTTTGCAGACTAGCATTCAGCATCATATATTATCGCTGGTCTTACTACAGTTTTATAAAATTTATCATTGATTCTGGATGAGATTTTTCTATCGCACAACGCACCAGAAACATTTCTCTATTTTACCCATCCTGCTTGAATCCTGCTAATAATGTCATTATTTATTTTACCATCATTTTGTATGATTGATCCAAGGTATCTAAAGCGCTCACTCTTCTTGACAATTTAATCACCAATTGTCAAATCTCCAATATAAGTATTTCTTTCTTGACTAAATGTGTACTCCATATATTCAGTTTTTGATCTACTGAGATGAAAACCTTTAGATTCTAGAGCATTCCTCCAAATTTTTAGTTTCGCTTTAGCTCCCTCTTTAGTTTTCTCAACAAGGACAATATCATCTGTGAAGAGCATACACCAAAGCACCTCATCTTGGATATGTCCAGTCATGACTTTCACAATCAAATCAAAAAGATACGAGCTTAAAGCGGAGCCTTGGTGTAATCCAACTGTAATAGGAAAAATCCTTAGTCAAACCTCCTTGTGTCCGTATACAGGTAACAGCTCCTTTATACATGTCTTTAATAACTTGAATATAAGCAGTGCAAATCCTTTTCTTTTTTAAAACTCTCCAAAGTACTTCTCTTGAGACTTTATCATAATTTTTTTTCAAATTAATAAAAACCAAATGGAGGTTTTCCTTTCTCTCCTTAAACTTCTCTATTAAACTTTTTAATAAATGAATGACTTCTATAGTAGATCTACCTGGCATAAAACTAAACTAATTCTCTGATATCTTAGTATTATGGCGTAACCTTTGTTCGATCACCCTTTTCAAAAGTTTTAAAGTATGACATATTAATTTAATTTTTTTATAATTAGCATAATTCTGTACATCGCTTTTATTCTTATAAATAGGTACTAATATACTCTTTCTCCATTCATTTAACATCCTTTTAGTCTTCAAAATCATATTAAACAATTTAGTGAGCATGAAACTCCTTCATCTCCTAAGCACTGCCAAATATCTATTGGGATGTTATCTGGTCCTACTGCTTTTTTATGTTTCATCTTCTTTAAAGCTTTCTAGACTTCAGTTTTACTAATACGTCGGATGTAAAAGTAATTTTTATTTTCTTTTGGGGTGCTGAGTTCCATAAGATCAATTGAATTTTCACAACCTTCATTGAAAAGTTGTTGAAAGTAACTCATCCATCTATCTTTGATACCTTCTTCCATGACAAGTACTTTTTGATCTTTATCTTTAATATATTTTACTTCAATTAAATCGTTAGTTTTTCTATCTCTTGCCTTGACAATTCTATATAATTATCTTTCTCCTTCTTGATTGTCTAGTCTAGCTTGTTATATAAATTCTCAAAAGCCATATTTTTTGCATTGCCTATTGCTTTTTTAGATTCTTGTCGAGCCACTTTATATTTCTCTCTCTTATCCTTATTATTGTTTTTAAACCAATCTCTATAGCAAATCTTCTTCTCCTTAATTTTTTCTTGTACATCATCTTTTCACCACCAAGTATCTTTATTATTTGGAATCATTTCTTTGGATTCTCCCAGCACATCCTTCACCACCTTACGGATATAGTTAGCAGCTGTTAACCACATAAGATTAGTTTTCCCGTTGATGTTCCATTGCCCAAGTTCTAGAACCTTTTTTTTAAATATACATCTGTTCTCATTCTTTAGATTCTACCATTGAGTCCGAGAATAGGATTTTGACTTATTATTTTTTCTTCAATACTTTATCTCGGAATCTAAAATCATTAATCGATGTTGGGTAGTCAAACATTCACTTGGAATGACTTTACAATCTTTACAATCCAAGCGATCTCGTTTTCTTATAAGAAAAATAATCAATCTGAGTTTTTGAAGTTCCATTCTTGTACGTGATAACATGCTCCTCTCTCTTTTTGAATAAAATATTAGCAATTATAAGATCATATGCTGAAGAAAACTCTAAAATAGTTTTGCTCTCCTCATTTATCTCTCCAAAATCATATCCATCATGGATGCTATTAAATTCCTCAGCAACACTTCTAACATGTCCATTTAAATCTCTTCCAATAAATAATCTTCCAACATATCAGTATTATCATAATTAAACTATAATTAACTTAACTTAGACACCCATGGTGGTGGTTGACGATGGCAACTGACAACGTTTAGTGGTTGGTGGCGGGCGGCCTGATCGTTGACAATGGTAGACGACATGTTTGCAAGCCATGACGATTTGACAATGGTGATCAACATATGGTGGTCTTCAGTGGCCAGTAATGGGGTACCTTGTGGAATGCTTGTAGGATGGCCTTGTGTTGATAATGGCTTATATATAAAATATTTCATAGATTTTTTATTTATTCCTAATGAAGGATAATCTGTGTGGTATATATGTAATATTTGAGATTATCCAACTTGGGCAACTTGAAGTAGATCAAAATGTCTCGATAGATTGTAAGTTACAAATTGGTTTAATTAGCGACCTAGTTAAAGTTAGATCAATTGGGCCATTCGTTTGCTTAGATTAATTTTAACCTGGATTAAAATTACCTTTATGGATTATATCTTGCACAAATTTCAATATTAAAAGAATAATATTTTAAGTCCTGTATAAATTCCAACATTGTAATTAATTTTATTTCACATCCTACGCACTTCCAAAAATATAACTAATTTTATTTCAAATCTTTCACAAATATCAAGATAAAAATATCATATTGAAGTTTATATTTTACTTTAATTAAAAATAACCAAACAAATACCCCTTAACGTTTTGAAAAGCCTGTATAAAAAAATTACGGATGAAGAATACATGAGCAAGAGAAGATAGTGCATGATCAATTATGGTGGTTTAGCTTATCCACGATCCTTTGTTCACTCTAAAGCCCCCTTGATTGGGAATTTTGATTGCCTAAAATTGGTTTTTTAATTATCTCAAAGCCAAAAACTCTTTACAAAAATCACTCCTATTATGGTAATGAGCAAACAACATTGATTTTTTACATCCTTAAGTTGAGCTTGACTTTTTTTGAGCTTAATTTAAACCATCGTTGAATTTTTTTACACATGTTCTAAGTTCAAACCTTTGCAACAGCACCTTTTACTAGGGCCAATGCTCCTTCAACTAAGGAGCAAAATACACAGAGATTATGCTAGACTAACTAGCTACAAGAACAACTCAAGATTAGTGAAATGTACAATGAGGATGTTGATGGATGTTGTTGTTTGTTAAGGAAAGTGTCAACAAAATTTCAGAGAAACTGAATTGCCAAAGAGCTAGGAATCACAGACACGATAGGGTCACAGGAATACGATACAACAAAATATGTCGATATAGAAACTTTTCACATTATGTGCATGGACACAGCAAGCACGCTAAATAATACAACATATATCTAAGTGATTTTATAATTTTATTATAAATTTTGCTTAATATTATAAAGGCATCTAAGGAGCATGAAGGCGACATGAGAGTACTACACAACACAACATGTTAGGATATACAGAAGTGTCCATACTTGCCAAAGAGTATATGTTGTTGTAACAGAGTATTGAGAAGAATCATGTTAATGAGAGTTTAAATACGTTAAAAACCAGGCAGAAATCCTAAAATTTTTAGGAAACTTATAGGAAACCAACCATTCAATAAGTTGTCATCAATAAATCCAAGCACAAAGAAGAATCTTATTAGGAAGAGTTTGGATAAAATGAAAACTGAAGAAAGTATAATGTTCTTCAAGAAACTTCAGTGATTAATCTCTTAAAATTCTTAACTCAAACCAAAAACATTATCTCCTCGTAGACTAGCAGGTTAAGCTCAATGGAAAAAATGAAAACCAAGACAAGACAAAAGGGTGAGCTGGAAGCAAGCTGGACAAAATGTTGGAAGTCCTGGGAAAAGTCTCCCTGAGCTCAGAGATAACTTGGAGAGATGGTCAAGTGTACAATGATTGGTTAGTCTAACCAATGAGAAAAGGGCCAACTCAACTTGATTTTATACAAGCCAGTATGAATATTGCAGAAAATTTCAGAGTTGAGTTCCAATGGATTGAAGTTTAGTGGAAAATCTAGGTTAATCAGCGCAAAAGCTGGAGCTGAAAGTAAAGTTCTAACATAGATGGATGTGTTCATGAAAGAAATTTGAGGAAAGCCATTTTTCTTAGCTTTCTAGAAGCATGTGATGCTCTCTAATCCAAGGATAAGTTTATTGGAGTGCATTAAAGGGCAAAATGTTATTTAGTTGGAGAAAGAACCCAATAGTCCAACAGTAGTCCATCTATCAGAGTGACCAGTTAGTTGACTTGGTCGACCAGATTTCAAAATCAACCAGCCAGTCTTCCAAACTTTCAATAAAATAACCAGCCAGTCTGGCCAGCACAAGAATGAGTAGAACAGATTTGTCTGTTCGATTTGCTCATTCTATTTAGAAATCAACTGGTCGATTGGCTCTAATCTCACTCTTTTTTTCAAATTGGCTTAATGAATCAGCCAAGAAACAGGCAATGGTCATGAGAATTTGGCTAATCTAAAGTAATTGGAGTATCAAAATCATGAGGTTCAACGGAAGATGGAATAATCTAATTATTATATGTATAAACTTTGGAGCTCAACTGTTCTTTTTGTACCTTGCAAGTTTTATTTGACTAATTTGATTGTAAGATTTGCTTTTGTGGACATGTAAAACTAGATGCATCTTTGCTTTTGAACTTATTATCTTTCTGTGTTGGCAGCCTGTCAAAAGCCCTGTGACTATTTGTGGTGACATCCATGGACAGTTTCATGATCTTGCCGAATTATTTCGAATTGGCGGAAAGGTATCTCTTTGTTGGTCTACACATTCTTTTGGAAGTTTTCTAATTATGCTGTCATTGAAGATGATTCGGTTAAGGGAATGTGTTGTATGCATTTTATTTCTGAACTTTATGATTCTGGTATATCTTCTAATACTGATTATTGTTCTTTATGATTTATAGTGTCCAGATACAAATTATTTGTTCATGGGCGATTATGTTGACCGCGGATACTATTCTGTTGAAACTGTCACGGTAATAAAATTGTATGGTTTGTGTTTTTCTTCGCTTCATATAAATGAGACCTAATTGAGTCACTTGTATGCTCTTTCTTTCATGATCTATGAAAGACCAGCCCTTACCCACAGTACCCCTGTGCTTGAACCTTCCAAAAAGTAAAAAATGACCGCTAGTGCCGAGCATGCTCATGGCTGTCTAACTTATGCTCTGCTTTCTATTTTCCGTGGCAATACGGTTGTGCTGTTGTTACATTGTGGGAGGTTTTACCATATGCTTAACCTGTACTCTTATCCATTGTACAGCTTCTTGTGGCTCTAAAGGTGCGTTACCCTCAAAGAATTACCATACTCAGGGGAAATCATGAAAGTCGGCAGGTAAAAGATCTAGAACCCTTTTGGGATTACCAGTTTTTGTGATTTGGTAAGGTTCTTGTGATACAATTTTCCAGTATATTTAGTAGGTTTTTATAATGTTTTTTTTTCCTTCTCTTTATGCTATTGATTGGTAAATGCACGTTCCACATGTAATGAGAAGACTATAAATTGCAGATCACACAAGTGTATGGATTTTACGATGAATGCTTAAGAAAGTGAGTTCCTAACTTGCACCTTGAACTCTTAAATTCTGTGTTATATTCTTCTTTTAACAGCACGCCATATGCTTTCAACTTGTTTACTTGGCTACATCCTAAAATACAATAATGGGAAACTTTTTGGGAGCTCACTGGCGATGAGCATTATTGTGGTCTGAAGAGGGTCAGTCTAGTAATTGATGAAAAATAGGAATATTGGAGAACTTGGATGCGAGCTAATGTTGGAAGTGGTCCACCAATTGATGAAAAGTTGAAAAGAAATATCTGCCGATATCCCTAAATTGCATTCCCACAAACGTTTGGAACCACTGTGTCCACCTCTGCCCTTGTAACACGTGTGCCTTTTCCTTTTCTACTACTTTTCCATTACATTCTTTGAATTTTTCAATCATCATGTAGTATGGTACGATAGCCCTATTTTCTCATCCTTATTTAAGATAGTGGTCTTGCTTATGCATCGTTATCTGTTAAAACATACTGCATTTCTTTACATGTATTGGTTTGTATCACACACTATTTTGCTGTATGTTTATTTATCAAATGATGTTTTTTATCTATGGCATTTTTTTTTCTTGGTAGGATGTTTATTTTTTCCCCTTTTTTCACTCACATTTGTAGTATTTTCTTGCAGGTATGGTAATGCAAATGTGTGGAAGATATTTACTGATCTCTTTGATTATTTTCCATTGACTGCATTGGTTAGTCCCATTATCGCTTGTTTATTACATTTGATATTAAAAAGTTTCTACTCTTGTCGTGGTACAATGATTCTTGTACAATTTTGTATTGTTAACTCGATATTGCTATAGGTCCCCCCCCCCCGTTTTAAATGCTTTGTAGTTTGGTCCTATTAGATGATGGTACTCTGATTGACCACTCAACCTGTCAAAGGTCCAGGCCTTGCCAGAAATGTAATCCTGATTTCTGAGTTGACCTTGCCCAGTTCAATGGGAATGCCAGGATGTGCCATAAACTTATTTATTATTTTTTGGCTAAAGTGGATTTCCTCATGTATTTCCTTTATTGCTATTTTTTTAATATGATAGATCTTTGGTTTTCTTTTGCTAGTTTTCTAGATTTTAAGTATACTCAATGTTAAATTAATTTCTTTAGGATTGTATTTTGCACATATATTTGTGCTTATTTAAAGCAGCGAGCTAAGCACTTTCATGCTCAATTTGCTTGGTTGGGAATGGTTTAGAGAATCGGCCATAATAGCTAGTGTTGAGAGATTGGGAGGGCTACAAAATTTGTAGGCTCAATTTGTCCCGTACTGAACCTACCTACTACCCGAGTTTACTTTGATCGTAAGTTTTCATGTTTGCATGGTTATTTTGGCTGTATTATTTGAAATTGATGAAGTTCAGCTTCAAGCTTATCCCAACCATTTTGGGTGAGTTTTATGAATTTTATGTTGCTAGTTAATATTGTTCCATTGATGTTAAGCGTTAACTCTAATTTATCTTTATTATTTTCTTCCTCTTTGGGTAACATCTAACCAAGTTGCTTTTGGTCTTATTTTGTTTTCTTTATATTCTTCCAACCAAAATGTTACTTACTTTAATGGTGTTCTTATATATTGTACACATCCATGTCATCTGAATACATTCATTCTTCTAATATAAAAATATCTAATTTTACCACGCACCCATTTGAAAGTTTTTATTGGTAAATTTATGTTTTATAGTTGATGAAGTTCAGTTTATATACGTTATTGAGATGATTGTACAATTATTCTAATATATATATATAGTGTTCCTTTATTGAGATGATTGTAAAGTTACTGGAATTTATAGTTTTAAGTGAGAGAGTATTTTATATTTAGTTTTGATTTTTCTATTTGTACTCACCTCCTATTTATAAATGGAGAGTTATTTGCTTTGTAATAAAGCATGTTCACTTCTACTAACACGGTATCAGATCTTTCACAACAATGCTCTTGTTAGGTAGGAAATAAGATTCGTATTGCACACATAAGGCAGCCACCGCAGCAAACTTGGCAACTGCCTTGGGAGGATACTCTTCTCCTAACCTTGTATCAACGTGTTGTCTCATCTTATCTTCACTAAGCCTTGGTGTTACCCATCATCAGTTATTGACTGAATATCCATAGGAGTATTAGTTGATTTACATTCAAGTAGCCCATTTTCCTTTAGAAGATTAGTAGCATACTTCCTTTGTGACAAAAAAACACCGTTCTTGTTGTAGGCAATCTCAATTCGTAGAAAATACTTAAATTTACCAGGATCTTTTGTAACAAACCATTGTTTAAGATCTTAACTTCAAGTGCTCCTTTTTTGTTACTTTCAATAAATAATATATCAACATAAACAGTAAGCATGACTGAACCAAAGAAATGTCTCACAAAAATAGAATGAACTGCAGTGCTACTACAATGATCAACCTCATAGACACTTTACAAAATTTGTCAAATCAAACACGAGCACTTTGTTTGAGGCCATAAATAGCCTTTTTGAGTTTGCATATTTTAGTCTTTCCCTGAGCAACATATTGCGGAGGTTGCTCGATATATATAACCTCTGAAAGATCTCCATAGCAAAATACATGTAGGATTGGTATGTGTCTAGGTGCTGAATAGACTCTAATTAAAATTTAATTTACTATAATTATAATATAATTAACTCAAAATAAAGTTAGCAATAATATTAATAACGAATTTGTGGAAGCAATAATAAGATCTGTAAGAGAGAAATAAATTCCAATACATAAAGAACACAAGGATTTAATTAGGTACGTCCTCGACTACATGGTAATCGACAAATTATCCACTAGAAAACACTTATTTGATCAAAGGCAAAGAAGCCCGTATAAATAAAAAACAACAAACTACTAAATCAACTAAAAAAATTCTTCACTAATTACAAGTGAGGAAACAATTAAACCGAAATCGATAAGAGATATACAATAAAAATAAATTAACTAATTTCCATCCTTTCTTTGACTGTACCTTGAAGAGCTTAGAGTGAGTAGATCAATCATGAGCAGTTGAGAGCTTGAATCACTTTTAATCTTCAGTTAATTTGCTTTAATCATTTTTTAATCACCCCAACTCTATCTCATCAAATGGGAGTGAAAGATATTCAATAATCATCAAGAAGAAATAAAAGATCCCAACATTTATGTAGGAAAGGTCTCCAACAGCTAGCAAAAAGTGCTGCCAGTTTGTCTTTATTGATCGGCTGATCGATCAAACAATTAACCGTTGGATTTTCAACGGTCACCTTTTAAACATCTTTGATTGATCAACTGATCGATTAAAGTTTTTGATCGATCAGTTGATCGATTAAAGGATCGATCAACTAACTAGTTGTTAGATCTTCAACGGTTACATTTCAAACAGCTTTGATTGATCAACTGATCGATTAAAATCTTTGATCGGTCAGCTGATCGATCAAAGAACTGATCAACCAAAGTGCATGCTATCAATTGATCGATCAATTGATCAATCAAAGAATTGATTAGCCAAACTACTTGATTTGTTGACCGATCTATCGAATAACTTGATCTATCGAACGATTTATCGAAGGCAACAAATCTGCAACCTAAATATTGCTTGGTTTGCTCAACTCAATTTAATTCAAAAACATTCCAACCAATTTATAACGATGTTTTAAGTATTCATAACATGATTCACTATCTCCTACTACTTTAAGGACAATCTTATAATATTTTCTATAAATATCGCAATAATAAAGAATAAAATTAAACTTCAATTATGTTTCTCTTCATCATTATGGCTTGCTCATTAATCTTGATTGCTCTAAAGTGTGAACTGCCAAGTTAGTAATAAAATTTCAAGCTTACACACATTAAACTCAATGAAGGGATTAGTCATCAACTAACTTAAATGTAGTGACAAACATCAAAACATATAATTTTGTTATAAGCACAATGGAGGAACCAACATCTCAAAGTAATCAACTCTATGAATTTGAGTAAATCCCTTCGCTACAAGACGTGCCTTATAGCGATCTACTATCATATGATTTAAATTTTATGGTATCAACAAGCTACAGGGCGTGATCAAGATGATAATGCCATTGATATGGTGAGATCTGAGATGTTCCAGAGAGGCTAAAGCAAAAGTATCATCATTCGCCAGAAATTAGCTTCGTATCTCATGAATGTTGAATTGGCTTCTCTACTATAGTATAAGCGAATCTGTGTACATTTTCTTTTGAAAAGTAAATTTCAAGGTTTAAAGCTTTTTAATGGGGATTTTTTTCCTTTTCTACTGTTCCTATTTTTGATGAAATCCTGAATATTAGGTGTCTAAGGTGTCTATTATGGCGGAAAGATCTTTAAGATTATAGTTGGAATGTTTCTTTGCTTTTTGTGGTCTAGAAGTAACATAACTTCCAGTTATGTGAGCGTTTTTCTTATGTTAGTAGTATGGCAGTACCATGACATGCACTTGATTGGATTATACATATAGCTGGCTGTAATTAAAATAGTTGTAATATTCTCAGCTGTACTATCACATTAATGCAATGTGATGGTGAAGCTTGATATCTTTCTTTTACCCCTTCGCTTTTTCTACGCTTTTGAGTTTTTTTCTTTTGGCTGCTTGATAGAGATATGGTATCAGCAGCATGTTCATATTAGAAATGTGCCGTGTTTGATGGTCGAGATGAGATCACACCACATTGATTCAGATTAACTGAAGATTCTTGAGACCAATTTGATATGATGTTATGGAAGATTCTGAATTAATGATTAATTGAAGACTGCTGACATATGAAGTTGATTTGATGTTTTGCTTCGTGACTATCTCCATGTGAAATATCCTTGGTAAATTTAAGATTGAGGAGAGATTGAGTGAGACGCCTATTATCACCTTCATCCTCTGTTGAAGGAGGATAAGATTGAGTACCTCACTGATATCTTTGTACTTCCTACCAAATAGTGTAACTTTTTTTTTACGTATTACCATTTTTGTATTAGATCTTTCCCTTGTTGAGGAGTAGTAGCTTGATGAAGGAGTGATTGAAGAACTACTAAAGAAGAACAATCTCATCGATCTTGTAAGTATCATATCACAAATCATTTTGTCAAGAAATATAAGACATCTAAGTCATACAAGTAAAGAGATCTATTCATTTTTGAGAAAAAGAAAAAACGTGAATGGTGGTTGGATTGATGAGAAAATAGAATTCTGGGTCAGTGCTTTTGTGATTGGTATTCAATTGATGATTAGAGAACCGATTGAAATGGCTAGCTTTTGATCGTGAAAGTGAGCCCATAGAACACAGAGAAATAATGATGAGTCCAAGTAGATATGAGTTATTATGGTATACCTTGAGCTAGTTTAGTGACAATGGAAGTGTTCCTCAGCTGATCATGTATAAGAAAGCAAAATATAAGGAAAAGCATAATATGTGTAAAGGTCGGTACTCTAGGAAATTGTATGAATTGGATTTGGTGATCATTGATTTTGCCAATTATTGGTTTGTCAAGTTTGTTCGCTACTTTTGGAAAATGCTCTTCTCATGTATTTCATATTAGGTTGTTGTATGTGCTAGTCTTTTGATTTCAATGTTATTTCTGCTTTGTATTTATTCTATTTGAAATATGAAATTAATAAATGTCATATAAGATGATTAGATTTACAAGTTAAGTCTATTTTAAAATTTTAATTAATTTGGGTCAATTGCATAAATATTGCATTCTTCCTCTAGGATATGAGAATAGTTGAATTTTAATGGGTGTTGTGATTATTAGGACCCAACAGTAGTGTCTGGGAGTTTCCCAACCTAAGAGAGTCAGCCATATCCACTTCACTAGAGCTAGTGGATCAGATCCTTCTTGTGCAGATATTTTGTTTGATGGATATTTTACCTTTTTTTCAAGGGACTCATGAAGGAGCTAAATTAGTCTAATCTAATTTACTGGAGCTAGAAGATCAACTAACCCATACTCGTCAGAGTGGAGTTCTTCCTTCTTGGGAAGAGCTGGTGAGGACTTCTTTTTTTTTTCTCAGTATTTTCATATTAGACAAGTGTTGCATTCGACGATCAAGATGAGATCGCATTATATCAATCCATATTGGTTGAAGATATTTAAGACTACTTAATTTGATTTTATGGAAGACTTTGAATTTGATTAATGATCATTGAGGAGCTAATTTTGCTTTTTTATTTTTTTATATATTACTTGTTTGCTCTAGGTGTATTTGACATATTATTTCCCTTATTTGGGCTTTTATTTCCTACTGTTATGTTATAGAGATTTGTATAATGAGAACGCCTCCTATTGTAATAGCTCGTTGATGATGAATAAAGTTTTGAGTGCGAACCTAAACTTGAGTTAAAGGACTGATATCCCAATGAGGGGAAAAGACCCTGAGTGGGAATCCTTTAACATCCTAGTCACCCTTGAGTGAAACAAAAAAACCACTCCATCCTCCCTTTGTCTAAGTACCCTTCCTATTGTTCTTCCTCTCTGAGCGACCTTTTTGTCATCGGCCTCACCGTCCCTTCAACACTGCACCTGGTTCGTTATTGTTGTGAATGTGTTGAGTGTTCATGACCAGTTCCCCAACTGCCTTAAGCGTACTGTCATGCACACGCACCATTTTGTTTTCACCCTATATTCTCTTCTGGATTCTTTCAGAGTTGTACTGACTCACCCCGCATCATGATTGGTTTAAGATCACATTGGTTTCTACTCGTTTCCTCCCCAGCTCTAGGCATGTTTCCACCGGCTCCTATTGCTTTGCTCACTTTAGAACATGGCTCTGCGCCATGTGGCAACATTCGAGCAATTCTGCTCTCACACATGATTTCTTACCTTGTGTCACGCATCCCCACTTCTGTTCGTGTTATCAAGCCACATTGACCATATACAGGCTTAATAGTTCGAGCTAGCCTAATTTGTGCCCAACAGCTAAACAGAAAGGGGATGCAAGCAAATTTTAATGTAGCAAATTTCATTGGCAAAGTATCATAATTAAGTGCATCTATTTTCTGAAATTAATTATATGACAAAGTAAGAAATTAATCCTGCAAATTAAATAAAATTATATCATTGACAAATAAAAATTTATCAAACATAATTAGGGCACTTGATTTTTAATTTAATAAATCAAAGCAGAAATTTCAAGAAATCCTCAAACATATAAATCAAATAATCCAAGAGCAATAAATATTCCATGTGAAATTTGATTAGTTATTAATCAAACAATTCAATAAAAAATCTAAGATATAATTGGTGTGTGATTTATGTGATTAGTTATTACTAAAGTTCTTCAAAAAAATATCTAATCTCTTGATTGTTTAATGTTGATTTAATTTGTTTAGGGATTAAGTCACAACAATAATGAATGGTGGCTGGGAATGTTGGGGTGGCAAAGACCAAAAATGAATTTTGATATGACCATTACACATAATCTTGACTTGCTTGTGCTTGCAAAGAACATGAACTAATTGGGGAAGGAAAATTCATGTAATTTACCCCAGCTAGTTTGACATTTCTTTTTTTTTTTAAACTTTTTCTGGTTATTAATATTTTCTGTAGTTGGGGGATCTGAGTTGCATAGGTTAATAGGGGGGGAAGATCGACTATGACTTGGGATATGCTCATTGCACATGATGTTCATGAGTTCCATTTATAAATGGCATTGTTTAGAGCTGTGGAGAAGGGGAATTCATGTAACTTTTCCTAGATTATGGTTTTGTTGTTTTTGTTGTTATGAATGATTTTGATATCTTTATTTATTGATATTCTTTCATTGAAGTTAATCTTTTGTATCATATTCCACATTTCTAATATGACATGAGTTAGATATAATTTGTTTTGTTACATTGTTTTGAAGTCTTATTGGATAACTTTGTTATATACTTAGTTATTGGCAGATTTCCTCTGATGGGATCATAATGTAAAAAATTGTTGTAGGCCTGTTCCTTATAATGATGTGTGTTTGGTTTAAAGGATTTTGCTTTACAGTTTGTTGTTAGGCATCACAGTTATTGCTTTTTAATAATCTTCGATTGTGAATGTGGATCATGCTGCTTTGGTACTTACACAGCAAATTGGAAATAATTGTCCTTGACATTTTAATCTTTCTTAAACTTTTGAAGGTTGAGTCTGAAATATTTTGTCTGCATGGTGGTTTATCTCCATCTATTGAGACCCTTGATAGCATCCGCAGCTTTGATCGTGTTCAAGAGGTTCCTCACGAGGGGCCCATGTGTGACCTTTTGTGGTCTGACCCAGATGATCGATGTGGCTGGGGTATCTCTCCTCGTGGTGCTGGATATACCTTTGGCCAAGTAAAGTTTCCCAAAACTTCTATAATTGTACTTTTATATCTTTTGCTTGACCACATGTTTGTTTCAGGATATATCTGAGCAATTCAACCATACAAACAACCTTAAGCTTATTGCTAGAGCACATCAGTTAGTTATGGAAGGATATAACTGGGGACACGTAAGTTATCCGCTCTATTTTGCAAGGTTCCATGTTCCTCAATGTTGTTAACTGCAGATCCTGGATTGTATAACATGTGTTATGTGCTTCTCAACAGGAGCAAAAGGTCGTGACCATATTCAGTGCACCTAATTATTGTTATCGTTGCGGGAACATGGCCTCCATATTAGAAGTCGATGACTTCAAAGGTCACACATTTATTCAGGTCCCCCTCTCTTTCCTACACTTGTTGACTTTTACATGTTTATATTATCGTCGGTCTCATCCCAACTATTTTATGTTGGTGTAATATGACAAAGTATCATGACTGGTTATTGTCCTATTGATAGACCTCAACCATATCTCATCTGAGTTTACACTCTTACATGAAGCATGCATATTTATCAGCGTGAGGTCCTTGAAGGCAGCTCGAGGCTTTTATTGGTTTCAATTTCATTCTAATCTAATGTCTGCCAACTACCTATTAAATCTCCATTGTAATTTTATTTGTGACTTTGTCATCTTTTTTTTTTTTTGACTTAAGAACAAGTTTAATAGGGGTGGCAATTTATGCAAAAATCAAAAATCTCTCAAACTTACTCATATTTTGCTTGATTCAAAATTTACTTAATTATCTTCTGGCTTGAAGCCAGCTTACTTGAAAAGAAATTGATTTAACTTGAAATCGACGTGATGTGTAAAATCATAATATTTTTATAATTTTTAAAGTATAATTGAGAAATTTTGTGTTTATAAATATGCTATAATAATTTTATGAAAGAGATGAAGTAATAAATACACACATAAGATTAAAAAATAAATTTATAATATTAAATTCACATATTTAATTTTTTTTGGATTATTAAAACTTGCCCTTATAAAAAGAGAAAGAGAAAAGCCAAAAAGAACATGACAAGAAATTATAAGGAATAATCTTACATAGTTGGAGCTAAATTAGGATTTGATAGTGTGCAATGAAAATATTAGATTCATGTAGTTGACCCCTACTTAGTGGGATAAAACCTTAGCTATTGTTATTGATTAAATTCACATATTGTTAATATGGATAATAGATATTTTTATAGAAAATTATAGTTTATAAGTAAGCTCGATTAAACTCAAAAATTGATTAGAAATCAAAAAAAATTTAGCAGCTCGAATTGAATTTGATTCGGAATTAAAAATTTCAATTCTTAGTTGATGATGCGAGATAGATGGATGATGATGTAGTTTTAGAGATCAGCAAGTTATATATGACAGAATAATCACAAAGTAATACTAAATTTTCAGGATTCAATTTTGTAATGATTGAAAAATTAACTAAGCCCGCAACGCTGATTCTTTTAAAAATTTAAATAAATTGGATTGAAGGTAAATGAAAATTTACCAACTCAGATTAAGGCTTACTTCAGTTTTCAACAAATCGAAAACGAGATAACAGGATTATAGATTCTCACAATATTTAACTAACAGTAATTAAATTACACTCAATAATAATAGGTCGTATTGGTAGAACAAATTAGAGTAAATCTCAAATGAGTAGAAAGATCTAGAATATTTTAACCCAGATTAGATATTGTTGAAATTCGTACCTAAGTCAAGGAATTTAGGGATCATTGTGTAATTTTTCAGAAAAAATTAGGCTTAGCAATCGGTCCCCGCATCGGGTGCAACTTGGGCGGAGGCAGGCAGGACGCGGCTCGGGTGCAGCGAGGGCGCAACGAAATCGGAAGAGCCACGTCGGTTGGATGAGCTATGTTAGTTGGGGAGGCCACGTCAAGCAGGTGAGTAGCGCTGGGTAGGCGAGTCGTGTCGGACTCGGCGCAGGTGCGAATGGCAAGTCGACTGAATAGTGGTTGCTCGAGCTTGGTAGAGGTGCGAATGTGGCAATTGTGCAGTTCAGGCTCGCTAGGGAGGCTGAGCTATAGTGGCGTCAAGCGACTGAGTTGTGTCGATAGCAGATGACATAGGTTCGGGCCATCGAGTAGTGAGGTGGCGAATAGATCGGTGAAGGAAAATAGTGAGTCACCTCATGCGATCGGTGAGGTGGTAAGAGTGACTCGACCACTAAGCAGGGGGATTCGACGAGAGCAGGAATAGAACAACGTGAATGCTGAGGGGCTCGAACGGAATGGAATCGGATTCAAAGGGGATGAGCTTTAGTGGGTGGGGTTTTGGGATTCTCACTCAAGGCCCAAGCCTTTTCCTATCCAGAATATCGATTCATTTCAGAATCTAACAATCTCAAGGAGGCAAATAAGTTCATTTAGCATCAAGAAAATAAAAATAATAGAAAGACGTTTATATAGACCTTCATACAAACTGACTCAATAAAGAAAAATACATCATGCAATAATTTTCTCACACAAACGTGAAAATGTTAGACAACATGCGTAAAATAACAACCACAAAAATAGAAACAATTAATACAGAATAAATGCAGGAAATAAAATCAGTCCAAAATGGAATCTCCTATCAATTAGAATGAATGAGGATGTTTTCAATCTACCAAGTCGGCAATCTGTAGCATCCATTTTTTCCAAATTTGTCCTAACAGTCGATCGATCTAGATTGAAGAAGTGTGGCTAGATCTTGATCGTCGATGATAAACTCTGTCAGGAATGAATCAACGGTCGATCGAGGTGTTCCCACCAATTGAGACTTGCTCGAAAGTGCCTCGAAGCCGCCCCCAAGGTTTAAACAACCAACAGAATACTTCTTTGAATCTATGCTCACATAAATTTAGAAATATTGAATTAAAATTAAGTTGAAAAATAAAACTCACTTGAAATAAGCACGAGCACAATGAGGCCTTCCTTTCATCTGTTTGGTCCTAGATTAGGTTCCTTGTTAAGCCTCAATTTTAAGTATTTGATAAGTCCTAGCAAGTTTTTTTATTTATTTCCTATAAGGGAAATAAACAATTAAAAAAAAAAGACTTAACATGTCAAATAAGCTTTAGTTAATCTTCAAAATTGAGTCTTTAAATCAAGGCCCAACCTTACTTAGGCATAGTATCCGAAAGTACTATATTCTTGTTTCATTAATTTGAGAAGCATTGGTTTTATGCGGCTTGATGTGTTCTGGCATTTGCTTCTTTTTTCTGATTCCAAATTCATAGCTATATTCTTGCAGTTTGAACCTGCACCGAGGAGAGGCGAGCCCGATGTAACTCGTAGAACTCCTGATTACTTCTTATAATCATCTTCCTGATTGAAGAATACCACTACTGATTTCTGTTTCGGGATGCATCAGTGAGTTCTTATGATCAAATTGCAATTATAATTTCAAGCTGCTAATCCGTGTTGGTTTGTAAGGTAAGGAGGAAAATGTATTTTGTTGAGGGGTAAGTATTCTCAATATATTCTTTGAAATTGAGTTCTAATTGGCTCTTATATTGTGTCTGCAAAGCAGTAGCTTGTATTATCATTTTAGTGGATGATTTTCCTCTCCTGCCTTGATTTGTTCCTTATATTTCCTTTTTGTTATCTAATGGTAAAGGACCCCTGTTGGTTTGTTTCTTTTCTGTGCATTTTTTTAATAATTACTTGCATCTCATTTTAAATAATGTTATTTACACCATACCGCTCAAGTCTTATTATTTATATATTGCAATCCCTAAAGTGATTACAGATCATAATTTTACCTCTTTGTTATTGTTTGCTTTCATAGTGGTTAGTAAATCTCTGATTATGCTGCAAAATATCTAGGGTGAGCTTATTTTTAACGTAAGTTTCATTTTGAAAGATTTCATAGGGATAGAAAGTTTGAGGTAGGTTATTAATGCTTGATTCATTCCATCGTTTATTCTGTTAGATGCCAGATTATGAATTAGCAACCGCATTTAATCTATGAATCGATCTTAGTTTGCGTCGAGCTTTTACTTCTTCGAGATTGATTTTATTCTTTGTGCTTTATAACGAACATGTGTGAGCCTTTTTTTCCCTCACAGCTAATCTCTTGATGGCTTGCTCTAAGTTAAAAATTCCATGAAAGGAACCTAACTGATGATGCAAATTGCATTACAGATATTTGGGAGATTGCTTTAGTTAAACTTCCTGCTTTTTGATCTTTTTTTTTTTTTTCTTTTTTTTTCGAAGGAGCTTTTTGATCTTGTTGAGCTTGCTCACAAACATGCACTGGTTTTTTCTGTGTAAATTCTTGGCAGTTGTAGCTGCCTGCTTTTATCATGTTATTCACTTTAGCCTGTGGTGTGTGCAATTTAAGAATATGGGGCCACTTAGGCCCCCGAGGTTTACTCAACTTGCTACGCAGGTCCACAATTTTGAAAACATGCCAGACAGGTCCCTAAAACTTACTGTATAGGTCACTATGATCCTTAATATTTATAAAAAGTTTCCAATAAGGTTCAATTAAACGTTTTCATTAAAAATTTTGTTAAATCAAAATTTTAATTAAGAAATCATAATTTTTTAATGTGAAATTACAATTGTACCATTTGTCCTCGCTGGCAGCCGGCAGTCGGCAGCAAATGGAAGGATAAAAAAGCGTATTTTTGTAATTTTAACAGTGTACAGATACCGTAATAGAAGGACCACAATGACCTACATAATAAGTTTTGGGGATCTGTTTGGCATATTTTTAAAATTATGGACCTGCATGGCAAGTCGAGTAAACCTCAGGGGCCTAAGTGAAATTACCACAAAAAATATTTATGCAGAGGTGCCTTTTGGATCACAACGTTCTCGTTGAGATTTGCCCTTTCATTGGTCACGAGACACGTAGAACCCACAGTAGTCTTTAGAAGTGCCTTTTGGATCACAACGTTCTCGTTGAGATTTGCCCTTTCATTGGTCACGAGACACGTAGAACCCACAGTAGTCTTTAGAAGTGCCTTTTGGATCACAACGTTCTCGTTGAGATTTGCCCTTTCATTGGTCACGAGACACGTAGAACCCACAGTAGTCTTTAGAAGTATAGTGAATGGTTTTGATACTATTTGTAATAGCTCACATTCGTAAATATTATCAATTTTGGTACACGGATTATATGATTTTAAAACACATCTAGGTACTCGATTTGCCCATTTGATTAAATCTTAAGCTTGAAGTGTCCTTATGTAAGTCTCACTCAGAAAAACATGGGATTGAAAATATGTAAAAAAGTAAAGAAACGGCAGGTATCTGATCATAATAATAATAAAAATTTGAAATTTATACGCCTACATAATGATCCAATATTTGTAACCAGTATGAACAAATTTGAGTATCTTAGGAACTTATAAGTACTTTATCATGTATATATTTTTTTTTATGTTTTATAATATAAAATGTAAAGTAAATATCATTAAGTTCTTGAAATCGGTGTAATATTATTTACAATATTAAAAATTTTGTTGATATTAGCATTTAAATTAGTTTTTTTATATTTTTATATTTTATAAATAAAATTTATATTTAAATATTAGATCACAAAAATATTCTCTCCTTTGCACACATTTCAAGATGGGCCAGTGTTGCGTTATTGGCCAGTGGAAATATTTTTGTTCTTTTGTATTTAGTTTTTATAATTTAAAAATAAATTTTATTTAAAACACATAAGAGGTCAAACTAAACAAAAAAAATTTTTATTAAAATATTATATATTGACCAGTGGGTCTTATTAAAATAATTCTTAAAGCACCGAATCTGGGTGATATTTTTTTTAAATATAAAATAATATATGGGCTAATTAAGATAATTTTTATTCCACGTAGGTTAATAAAATAAAAAATATTTAATTTGAGTTTTTCTTATTTAGAAATTGTTCTACTTGTGTTTTTTTATGAATTTTATTAAAGGGCGTTTGGTTTAATGTTATTTTGATATTATATCATATTATTTAGAGAAAATAATTATTTAATTTAATGATATTTATAAATAATTTTTTATAAAATTATAAAAATATTAAATAAAAGATGATATTTGAATTACATGATATAATATTAAGATAATAATGAATTAAATGCTCTTTAAATTTGATTATTAAGTCCTGCTTATTTATAAAAATGAATTTTAATAAAATTAAATTTAAATTTAGATAAAAATATTTTTATTAAAAATTATGAATGATATTAAATAAAGTAAATTATTATATTTAGATATATAAGAGCTGAGATATAAGTTTGTTATTACTTTAAGATGTGACATAAAGTTATATTTTTATTTTGAATTATATATATGATATAAAATATAATTAATTTTTAATATTAAAATTTTTGAATAATGTAAAATACTGGTTAAAATTAATTAAGTTAATTTTAAATATGTTAAATAGATAGTCAATTATATTTTTTAAAAAATATATTTATGCACCAATGATGTGACTAAGGTGGACTATCTTTGATGGCGAGGGTTTGCATAGAGAAAGGGATCTACTTTAGAAAATCTGATGTAATTTTCTCCATTAATTTTATTTAATTTTAAGTCAACTCCATGAAACGTCCAGTTGGGCCTCAACCCTCAGCCTGGGAGCCAATCATTTACGATGTGAACGATTTATCCCACATTGGATACGGTCTGGCCCATCACGTCCCATCTATATCGATACCCTTTTGTCTGCATCTGGTATAGATTCTACCCAACAATCCACCCACTCCGTGGAAAGGCGAAGGTTGACACGTGTCCACAACGGCAGGTCAATGAACGGGTGCTAGACTGTCATTAAGCTTTTGCAGAAAGAACCGAGCTTTTCATTTATTTACATTCCGTCCAAAAAGGGTAAATGCGTCATTAGATTTTATGTTTGGGAGAAATTAAACATGAAATATTGTGATTTTTTTTTTGATTAGGTCTTAAGATTGCTAGTGAGCTGCCTCCTTTTTAAATCATATTCTGTGCATGAAAAATTTATTATGCACTCTTATTATATTATTTAAATCATGGTTAATATTTTTATATATTTCGGTAAATTGAGAAATAAATTAAAAAAACGTGAAATACACGTGCTGAGAAATTAATCTAATATAAGATTCATATAGTATGTTGTGCGTGCAGTAGCTGTGCATGATGACGTGCAACTCATGGTATGCAATAAATAAAAAAATAAAATAATATTTCAATTTATAATATGCATAAGAGAGTATTTAGTTTAATATTATTTTGATATTATGTTATATTATTTTTAAAAAATAATTATTTGTTTTGATGATGTTTATAGATAATTTTGTAACAAAATTATGAAATTAGCAATAAAAATAAATATCAAGATATCAACGCATTTAGATAATATGATATAATATCAAGATAAATTTGATAATATTAAATTAAATAATACTTAAGTATTATTAAGATTTTTTTATCAAAAAAGATATCAAGATTTATTTGCTAAATGGTTAAAAGTTTGCAATATAATCAACTTTAATTTTATGTTTTACAATATCAAAAAAAATTCATAGTTTTAATATGGGAAAATTTACATAGTAGTGTCACAAAATATATGTTCATTTCTCTATGATGATAATATTGAGATTTTAATATTTAACAATATGTTTATACTAATAAAATTATTGAAAATATTTATTTACGCTAAAAGTGAGATCGAATCAAGTTGGAGAGAAATATCAAGCATTCAAGATCAAGCAAAGCAAACTTTATTTGTATTATTATATTTTTTACTTTTATTTGAGAGTAGTATGAGGTTGATCTTGATTGCTAAAATAGGTTGGACGTGAGTTTGAGCACTTCAAATTACATATATGTTAATTATGTAATCTTAAAATCAATTAAGAAGTTCAAATTCACTTTAATGTGTTGCCCAGTAATAGTAAGGTTAATTTGAAGGTTGATTTTAGGCTATGCTAACTCTAGGGCAGGTCTAGGTTGGCTAGAGTGCAACCTGCAATAGTAAGGTCAACTCTTCAATAGTGACCATCGATAAAAATTTTGGCCTTTTGAGAGAATTTTTTCAGATTGACTTGGAGGCAACCTCAGTAGTAAGGCTGACCTTAGACCTGACCGTTGGCCTATTTTGAATCTCCAACGGCTAGATGAGGGTCAACCTAAGATTGGCCTTTATATCTCTTCCAACTTATTTTTCTAGATGTTGGAGCATTTATTATATAAAGAGATGAGGAATTTTGGGGTATCTTTCTTGGCCGATTGAACACTTTAATTGCTATCAATAATCATCTTCATTCTTCATCATTTCAAAGTGAGTAAAGTATTTAAATAGAGATTTAATTAAGTGTTCAAGACGATCTAGGTATGATTTGGACTCAAGTGGTCAAGTACTTCGTCCACTCTTCTTCTAGCTTTTAAGATTCAATTATAAAAAAGAAAAATAAGTGATTATTCTTTTATTGAGGATCTGTATACAAGCTTCTCCTCCTAAAAGAAGTATGTTATAGTGAGATTTCTCTGATTAGGATGGGTGGATTAAGCTCATATTTGAGCTGAACCACGTTATATTATGTATTTATTATGGATATAATTTTTTTTCTTGTGTGCGGTTATATTGCTTCCGCTTATGTTATCTATTTTTTATTTATTGCACTAATCATTTATATTAAATAAATTAAATTTAAATTTTTTAATTACGTCTATTTACCTTCATTTGGACGTCATACTTGATCCTACAATATAAAGAGTTACTGTTTGACACCTAAAATTTACTTATTCTATTTAGCCAAAAAAATCTAAGGATATTACACAATAACTTTAAAATCAAGGAATTAATGTATAAGTTATGATGGGAAAATAAACTAATTTTAAGGTGTTAAATAGTAATTACTTTATTTGTGATGACCTTGGACTGAAGAAAGTAGAGAGTAATTGCTAAAGTAATGTCCATATAATTGAATCAAAATTACGCAAATAATAAGCAATTCTTGATAAGTTTCTAAACGGAAGAGTACTAAAAAAAATCAGAAAGAAAGATAATAAGTAAATAGCATGATTCTAAATAGTAAAAGTATAATTTAAGAAAAAACTATGAGGCTAATAATAAGAAACTTCATAATTAAGTGTACTTGAGTTAAAGTAGTTGAAATGACTGACCTCTTGAAACATATTTAAATTATATAATTTTTTAAAATTAAAGTAGATAATATTTTTATGTATTTAGATCACACATGTTATATTAATAATATTGTTACTTCTTAATAAAACTCACACCTAAATTCAAAACATGGGGCGATCTCTAAATCTGTCAAAATAAAGGACGAAATATGCAAAATTATTTCACTGTAATTATCCTGGCAACCGCTACAAACCGACAATAACGCCGATTAGTTGGTGGTGGTCTCTTACTCTTACATCACTATTCCATTACTCTCTCTCCTTCTCTCTCCATTTCAGCTCTCTCTCTCTCTCTCTCGCCGACCCCGCCGAACCCTCGCACCTCTCTCTCGCGAATCGCTGCCGACTGAGAAAATAGGGAGGAAAAAAACCCTAGGGAGCAGTTGCTCCGCCCCGCCGGCATGCCGGTTGTCCTCGACGACGACCGCGCCTGAGAACCTCCCTGCCAGATGCGAAGAGCTAGAGCTCCAAGCTGGTCCCTCCTCTCTCCTGCCTCCATTATTGCCAGCCAACCCCTCTGGTAGCATACTCCCTCCAGGTAAGTCTAACTACTCCCCTCCCTCCGTGGATATTATTATGGCAGAAAGTGGACTCGAGGTGCCGCTCAATGAGTCCTTGGGCCGCAACACCCCTCCTCTGCCAGCCAACCCTGAGCTACCTCCAGATCTGGGGGCTGAGGACAATGACGAGGACGCTTGGAAGGAAAAGGAACTCTGCTTCAAGGATGCCGAATACCAGAGCCCCTCCTCCCCCCATGGCCTTGCCTATGTCTCGGTTGCTACTGACCCTGGCCCCACGTCATACAGCCAAAGAAGAACAACCTGCCCAACGTCATCAACTATACTACTTCTCAACCAGCTAACCTTCGCCCATTCAGATTCCTCTGGAGCCAGCCCAGCCCTCTCAGGCTAACCTATACCTTCGAAAACAGTTGGCTCCCCCAAAATCTGGATGGCTGAAAGTCAATCTGGACTGATCGATTAAAGGCCATGGTGTTGCTGGTGTGGGTTGTCTTATTCGAGATAGTTGTGGCCAGGTGTGGGAAGCTGGAGGTTGTAGAATCCTTACTGACTCTATTCTCAAGGCTGAGTTATTGGCTGCTTGGGAGGGTGTGAAAGTTACTACATCCTGGAGAAGCAAAGTAAAGGGGGTCAAGGGTATTTGGCTCGAGAGCGACTCTACGGAGATGCTTGACCTTATTACTCATGCTAGCACCACTAAGAAGCGAAATGTCAAAGCCGAGATGGACTTCATTGCTCAGCAGATTGCTGATCTTCTCTTTGATTTTTCGCTCTATACTGTTTCATCTTTGCAGAAATGCCAATGGGGCCTCAGACTTCCTAGCCCACCTCGCTTCCTCTGGCGATTTCATTTGGGTGGGGGGCATGCTCCTCCCTAATAACTTTTGTCACCTGCTCTTGCAGGACGCTCCTAATCTTTACACTTTCTACATTGTTAATTGCTCTTTGGTCTAGGCCACCATTTCAGCTCTCTCTCTTTCTCTCCTCTCTTCTCTAGATATGCGTTTCCCTTATTTGAAAGTCTAACTCTACAGCTTGACCTTTCTATCATTCAGCCTGTATATTTTGCCCTATCCAGCGATTGTTGCATAGGTACGCCTTCAGTTCACACTCGAATCTCGTGGTGTAGGTTTTCCTTGAAATTCGTGGTGTAGGTTTTCGGCTGTTGTGGCTTTTGAGGAATGTAAATTTGAAAATTGGGTTATGGATATCTTTTGTTTTTGATATTTTAGGTATAATATTGAATGAATAACCGATCGATTGAGTACTGAGTTTGCTTGTGTTTGTATTGCTTTGGAACTGTTCTTCTTGGAAAACGTGTAACTCTTTTTCGTTTTACATCCCATTGTGAAGCTCCTCTCGTATTAAATTTTGTTTGGAGTTGTGAATCTGATTGAGTTTTTCATCTTTCTATGCTCTTTTTTAATCTCGCGGCTTATGTTGCTGATTTCTGATAAAATGCGGAAATTCATGTGGGTTTACTATATACGGAAATAATATGAGGGAAACGGTTGTTGATTTTTGTTTGTTGTCTTTAATTTGGATATATTGAGCCTTTAAGGTGCATGTGCTTGGATCATAATAGTTTTAACATCCTCTGTTGAATTTTCCTCCATTCCATCTTAAGGCCATACTCTTTTAGCTTTCTATTTAATGATTGCAGTTTTATCTACCTTCTGTTTTCAGATGATATTGCGTGAAAGACTTAAGAGAGCTCTGTTTAGCTCTGAACTTGTTGCCGTTATGGTCAATCCAAATGATAATGTGGTATCAGCAGAAGCACAAAACGCTGAGCCTCTGAGAAGACTGGCAATACTGGGATATGGTGCTGGTCATATGCTGAATGACATCACATCAGCTTGTTGGTTTACTTATCTGCTGTTGTTCTTGACTGACCTAGGACTAAGTCCAAGGTACATATTTCTCTATCAATGCTATGTTTAAAGAATATAATCACAAGAGGTTATATTTCATTTCCCTTTTACTATTTGCTAGAAATTGGAAAAAGCTTTACTTGAATATGGGTTGTTCAAAGTTTGAATATTTTGGCTCTTGGATCATTCATTTGTCCTGTGTTTGTTTGTTAGATGCAAATAAAAGGACCATGTTACGGTGAGGGCATGCTTTGGTTCAAAAGTAGTCAGACTCTCATTATGAAATTGGAGTTAATATGTTGAAATTTGGATCACCCTCTTTGCATTTAAGTTTAATATTTCTAAATTAATAACTCATATTTTGCACTGTCAAAGTATAATGCCCTGTCGACCCCAACTAGTTTGGGATGAAGGCTTTGTTGTTGTTGTTGTTGTTAAAGAGTTGTAGTGCCCTGTGCTTGCCCTTTTTTTTTGAAAGTGCATGCCCTTTAGAGTCATATAAATAGCCTTTTGTTGTAGAAATTTTGTAATATTTGAAAAACATGTACTTAAACACTAATGGTCTAAGGCGTTTGGTGATTTAGATAGAATAAAGTATGTCAAATGTGACAACTATAAAGGTTTTTGTTCCACAGATGTTCTAGTGTTATAGGTTTTTTGCTTTCTTGTTAATATGAACAATTATGGATGGCAATGCTGATGCATATTTTTTTTTATTTATAAGAATACTGATGCATAGTTATAATCTTATCTACGAGATTATGTAAGGACCATTAATAACATCTGTTTTACTTTAATAATCATATCTACATTTGTGACATGATGTTTTACTTTAATGTTATAAAATTAATAGATGCTGGTATAATTAAAGTCAGTTTAATTTATTGTTTGCTTGTAGCTTGCAAACTCTTGTATCTTTCAGTTTTTAGTCTTGGTTAGCATTTTGTGATTGATGTCTTCCTTATCACCTTTTTAGCCAGTGAAAGAAAATTTATCCTTGAACTGGGTTATTATTAATATTTTCTGTTTTAACTAGAAAGTTTAAATTTGATCTTGTTCAGCTTATTAAATTCATTATTCATTCTGAATTTTGAAGTCAAGGTTTTAGGCTACCAGTCCTTGTTGCCAAATTTGTGCCACTTCTTTTTCATCTGGGCCATTTACATAACATTAACTTCATCCTCTTCATTTGGGCCTTCAGACCAGCAAGTTCTGTTTTTCATAGAACAGCAAAGGAGTCAATGCTTGTTAGTATTTTGGAATGAATTTAATGTTTAAATCTTACTATGTGGTTCATAATTTTGGTTCATAATTTAACTTTGACTATATTCATATGCAGGTATTTAGGTGATATTAGTACATATATGGATATAATATAGATATATATATATATATATATTTAAATGGCGATGTATGCAGGTATTTAGGCCTTTTCCGTGGGTGTAATAAATCAAGTAAAGTCTGACTTCATGTTATCAATTATATTCTTTAAGTGATATGAGTACATGTGTGAATATTCAACTAGAGTAGTGAAAGTACAATCAAGAGATATGTGAGATTAAGAATAGATAAGTGGATATTCAAAGTTTAATTGGAACTGGTTCTTATTGCAATAAAAAAATGCATAAAACTATTTTACATACACCATGACGGTTATTATTCATACAAATATATATTTGGTTCTTCTAAACTAAATGTTATTTATAATACTTAAGAATGACTGGCTAGTCTTACTTTTGAAGTTAGAACATACTTGTTACAAGACGGGAATAGGATGAAATGCAAATCTTACAATTAATTGATTTAATCGACAATTTATAATGATGAAGTGCAATTATTTTCCAAAGCACATTTATGTGATTGGAAGAGTGAATCTTGCAAAAAGGCCATTTAAAATTTTTTATTTAAGTGGATCGATAAAGAAGAATATATCAAATCAAATTAAGGTGTAATATTTGGCAAAAGCTGATGTGAGCCTTTAAAAATTCTAAGTTCAATGGTAATCTCTTTGTATTATGTATTGAATCTCTCAATCAGAGCTTAATGAAATGATTTGGATGACATAATTTCAATTCAATTTGAGTAACAAAAAAATTTTGAGTTTGTAAGAAATTTTAGCTTAATCTTACAAATTTGTTAGCCAGTGAATTTGAATCCAGAGTCGCAAACATTTAGCGGGCTGGACAAGCTCACCAACAAATAGGAAAAGTCACACAGGTTGTGCCCGTGTCTAGGCTCAGTGTTGCAAGTTGACTTGTAGCTAAGTCAACGGACAAGTGACATGAATGTGAGGTCCGCAAGAGTGCAGTGAAATCTAGGTGGCACACACAATGTAGGGCCATGGTCATGGCTTGTGATTGGGAACATCGGTCGAGCAAGTGATAGCCTCGCAATTGGCTGCGAGAGAATGGCGCAAAAATTTTTGGAGCAAATATTAAATAAATTTAGGGATCTTTTTTGCTAAAAAGATAACTAAGATTTTAAAATTCGGACCCAAGGGCATTCCTATACTATTACAAGGATATTGATACATTTACCCAAATCTATGTTTACACTCGAACTTAAATTTCTTTTCATAAGCTGATTTGTAGTATGGTAAGCTACATCAGTATGTAGACCTTTATTACATAAAAATGGGAAATGAAGTGCTAAATTCAGAATATAAAATGCCAATTATCTCTAAGATAACAAAGGAACATGGAATAAAAATATAATCAGTATAATGTCAAATAACCCCAAATTTCTATTGGCCTTTCCAATCTCTCAAATTTGAATCTTCAACCAACCTTAACTTGGATTCTTCCTTCAAATCAAATACTATGACCCCTAAATAACTGATAATTACAATCAATCTAGATTGTTGTGGTGTAGTCTCATTTCAACTATTGGTGGTGGAACTCACTAGAATGTACCATCAATGTGCTAATGGTGTTCCCACCAACACATATACTTTTTGAAAAGCAACAATGGTAACTTTAGATGTTAAAAAGGATATGGTTTAGATGGTGATGTTATTTCATGTTATGTTACTTGATTTGATATTAAATACTTTTCTATCTATCATTATGTCGGAAGAACATATTCAATGTTATAGCAAATTTCTTCATGCTTAATCTTTGCCACGTCAGCTTCTCACTCCCTCAAAATGTATTGGCTATTGTTGGAAATTTTTTCTCATTGCAATTTTATAGGGATGCTGCCATTGTCATGCTCAGTGGTCAAATAGCGGATGCATTCGCAACTATATTTGTCGGAGAGCTGGTAAATATTCTCTTTTATTCTTAATTTATGAAGCTAGGCATTGCATTGTCTTGCATTTTGCACTTTTAATTTGTAAATGCTCCTTTATTTCTACTATTTACAGTAAACTTCTACCGTTAATTTTTATCCTTTGGTTGCCGCTAACATTCATGTGCTGAGAATTAAAGATAGAGATAATTGAAGAAGCAAACTTATTGTTGTTCTACCCAACAAAAAAAACTGAAATATGCTACTTTCCATTTTAATGGTCCATTTGTTAATATCTCCATGAACTATTTCCTATGAAATGCTGATCTAAGGCCAAATTGTTATTCTTCTTGATAGTGCTTTGACTCTTGATGTGTGTATTTTAACACTAATAATGCTGATTAGTGTAGGGAATGGAATCTAATAATGTACCTATTACACTGATTGTAATATTTGGTTGTCTAATCATTAGAAAATGTCATATGATTTGTGGAACTTTTTCTAACTCAACGGGAAGGGAGCTTGCCTGGATACTAGGTGGTCTTGAGTTCGAATTCAAATCATTGCAAGTGGGATGTGGGAATCGTGGTACTTGCCATTAAAAACATTTATAAAAAAAAGTCTTAGGCATAAGATTTAGATATTTCTTTAAACGAGATATTGGAAGCTTGGTCCAAACGGCTTGTAGATTCTTCATTCATCTTAGCATAAATAAAAATTCATTCACCAAATTGGGGTAGAATTTGAAATGGTTTCACTTAAGAAGGATATGAAAGGAAATTTTTTATTAAACATGCCATTTATACACAAGCTATATGGTATATTCATCTGCTACAAAGAAGGAACCAACATTTCTGTTGAATATATGAAAATGAGAATGCTAAGACGGAGAATATTTTTGAGTTAGGATATGAGGGGAAGTTTAGGAGCAGCATTTATGGATAATTCATTGAATATCTGTTTAGGTGGTATGGGCTGGGTATGTGATAACTGATAAGAGATAAGGAAGCACTATAAATTGGGAATAAAGTTTATGTTGAAAGTTAGTCAGAGCATTGTTTTGACTGCAGTAGATCTTTGTAGAAGTAAGCTCTGAATGCAACTTTAAATGAGGAAAGATGGAGAAAAATGATTTACTTAGCTAAGACCTTACATTTAAGGCAGCTTCTACCTACGTTGTTACTGATCTTTGTTTTCTGAAGTGAAGCTATAATAAATTCTGGCTGGGTTTTACTTTCTTATGCCACAGTATGATGCTCTTTTGTTTAAATTAGATCACTTTATGCCAAATTGTTTGTACCTTTATGTTTTTAGTTTTGATTTTGATGCAAGAATGGAGTGTGCTAAATTATTGATCATCTTATAGCCTTGTTTTTCCTTACATAATGCTTAGGGTATGTTTGAGAAAGTTTTCACCAGGATAAAGCACTTTTGATATAGCTAATTAAAAAGTGCGCTTGGTAAAAGTGCTTTTTAAAAAGTTTCAGTTTTTAAAAATCTGAAAAACATCTATAATCAAATGCTAAAAAGAAGCTTTTCAAAAAGCAGCTTTACCTTTTACAAATTTAAAGACAATTATTCTCAACTATTTTATGTAATATCAACTAATAATCTTTGATATTAAATTAAACAAAATTAATATAATCAATATAGGAAGTATTGTTATATGTATTAATTATTCAATATTTATTTCTTTATAATGGTCGTACATATATTTCAAATATCCGTTAATAATATAAATATAATTAATTTATAAATAAAATATACTTATAATAGTAATATTTAAAATTAAAATAAATATTATAAAAAACATACATATAATTATTTCGATACAACAACAACAACCAAGCCTTAATCCCACTAGTTGGGGTCGGCTACATGAATCTTTTGTTTCCATTGCGCTCTATCAGTTACTAAATTCTTATCTAAGTTTAAGTAACTAAGATCACTCCTTATAGTTTCTTGTCATGTCTTCTTTGGTCTCCCTCTTCCTCTTTGTACATGGGCAAAATCCAGTAACTCAATTTTTCTAA
>JAEMOT010000336.1:133400-154509 GCA_019297695.1 Apostasia ramifera
TTGCAGGCACAAAATATTAATCTTTCTATGAATCATAATATCCACCAACTCCATTAGCTTGCCCGTCAGGCTGTCTATATTCCAAGTTCCTAATCTAATCCTACTGACTTGAGTTCTACGATAATGGACTAGCTTCTTTACCCGCATCCGTCCATAATGTGGGGACCCTTGCTCATTTTTCACTACACCCGGGCGCCGATGCAGCGGCCATTGCCCATTTTTTACTGTATTCAGGCAATACAGCGCGTCGCTTTCAGGGAACGCCCTAGTTTTAACGCAATTTTCTAAAGGATTCATGTCATGATTGATTCGACAAGTTTTACGCTGGCTGTCGACTGCCTAACGCAACCCTCCTCGTTTCTCATCCGGGACTTGGGACCCGGCAACGGCGCGTTACATATAATTATTTTGATAATAAAGAAAATAATGTACACATAATTAAGTTTATTTTTAATATATAATTATTATTTTTATCAAATATTGATATAATTAAAAAAAATTTATTCATATCCAATTTAGTCAAAAATATAATTTGACTATAAAACGCAACAGTTTTTATCAAAACAATATTGCTTTTAACAGCAGTTTGCTAAACAAAAAATAGCTTTTAAAACAACAGCTTTTTATATAGCTATAAAATATAATACTTTTTGAAGAGCTATAGCAATGCCAAACAGAGCCTTATTCTCTTTAACAACTTTTACTTTATGCACCAACATTAAATTAGTTCCAGCATCAATAAATACTTATTTATAGTTTGTTCATATTTCTCATATCTTATAGTATCTCTTTATTAGATTGATCGGTTTGGACATTTTAAGCTATGGCATGCTGGGGGATCTGTTCTGGTTGCAATTTCATTCTCTTCTGTATTTGGCGGTTGCCTACCCTGCAAAATTTTTGGGATTAATTCTTCTGTGTTACAAACTATTGGGTACAGCATTTTTGCTGCAATATTTAACGTTGGCTGGGCTGTCACCCAAGTGTCACACATGTAATAATCTTACTTAACTTCATGTTTGTAATCAGTTTATCTTTTGAAATTCACATGAATGATTTAGTTTCTTTTATTGAAGGTCAATGGTTAATTGCATTACATTGAATCCAACAAGTAGGGTTGCGCTTGCAAGTTGTCGTAATGCTTATACTATGGTAATGTTATTGTGCCCTTTAAAAAAGAAGATTTTTTTTCTCTTATTTTTTGAAGTTCCAGCTCCTTGAAATTAATTCACACAGGTAGCCAATCTCAGCTTATTCGCAGTTGCTTTAGCAGTTTTTAGCATTTATAGTGGTAAAACATATACTGACATCAAACTTGAGGTACATAGTGATGTTTTTTGGATAAGAATGTTATTGTTCTACCTCGACTGTGTCACTCCTGCAATCAGTTTTGGTTTGTTTTGTTTTGACAGTACCGCTGGATAGCCCACTTGTCAATTTTCTTGGGTGGTTGTTTCGTCTGTATATTCCTTATTGGAACCAAGGAGCCAGAGTAAGATGATGTTTTATTGGGCTGTTTTATTTGTGAAACATATGTCGATTTGGTTCTTCATATACTTAAGGGGATGGCTATGACCTTGGCTTTCCTTTTCTTAGCAAAATGGTTTCACATAGCTTCTGTTAGAAGCACTTATTTCTTTGTAGCAAAATGGTTTCACATGGCTTTCCTTTCCTTTTTCTCAATGTCTTTCTTTGTAGGATGAGGCATCAAAGCAGGTGTAAGAATTTTTCAAAAATCTCCTGGAACTACTGGTTCAGGAAGGTCCTTTACTATCAAGTTGCTCTCATATATGTCCTGACGAGGCTAGTAACAAATGTCTCACAGGTTAAGTCTATTGTTTTCTGAGAAAGGAAATCTATGGAGATGGCTTTGTGTATGTTCTTTCTAGGATCATTATGGGTTTATATAGATCCTTGCTCTTTGCACTATCCTATTAATTTCCTCAACAAAAAATAGCTTCGTTGTTGTTCGATCTAATATTGACATAAATGGCCTCTAAATATTGATACTCATTTTTGTTGCATTGGTTCATTACTCCCTTCCACATTTCCGTGTACTTGAGTCTGTTTTTTTTACAGGTACATTTAACTTAAAATCATGATATTCTTTTATATTGATTTTAAAATACTTGTTACTAACTCCTTTTGTATAATTTTATTGAAAAGATTTGTTAATGATACTATATTCCTTTGTTGATGTCATTGCCCAAATAGTTTCTTATCATTTTTGTCAAAATGCTGTATTTTTTTAGTTTGTAAGAATAAACTTATTAGGCAGTTATGTTCAAGGATGAGAGGTAAAGGTAGAGTCATTGTAGTTTTATTTGCATAAAACATGTAAAGAGACCAATGAAGAAATATGTTGGACAACTTTTGTCTTGATGTAAAACACAAGTAATCAAATGGATAATGGTGCTATAAACATTAAAGAACGTGAACTTGGAAACTGAGTATTAAAGAATGGTATAAGAAAGAGAAGTTTACGAAGGTAAATGGAATTAGAGTATTAGAGAATGGTACAAGAAAGGCATTGTCAACCTAATGGTTGAAAGAGAAGTTTATGAGGTTAGATGCTCAAAGCTAGGCTTTTATTTGAGTTATTATGAGGGTGATAGCTTCTTTTGTTTATTGACATTCTTAGTTACAAATATATGTGCTGTACACCCCCTCTCTCCCTCCAACCCTTTATTCATTCGTACTTTATTTTTGTTCTTGTAGCAGGACTTCTTTTTACCATTTAAAAGTTCCTTTTGTCATTAGAGTAGATCTATTAGTAACTTCCTTTTGAAATCAATCCAGTAAAATGATATTTAGTAAAAGTGAATGAAATGTATTCTTCATCATATGTATCAGGAAAGTGTTGATGAGTCGACAAAATTTACTTTTGACATTAGTTTATTTTTCCTTGAACAGGCCCTTCTTGCATTCTACGTCATCAACGACTTGGAAATGCCTCAATCTTCAAAGGCTTTGGTATTTCCTTTGAAAAAAAACTTGGCTGCGTTACATGCATTTTAGAAAAAATTGTGGAATTTCAATTCTGTTATATACATGTAGTTTTTCAGTTATTTTATACTGTTTTAAATGGACTTATTACACAGCAGTTGTACATTCTCTCTCTTCCTAACATTTTCTCCTTAAAATAAAAAATTTAATTAAAGCTTCTCTCTCTTTGCTACTTTCTTAGGTTGGTCATGTTTAAAAAAATATAAATGCACTAAATTTAAAAAGTAATATATTGATAATTTTTAAGATTTAAAGACCACTTAAATTACTATTTTTAAGAATGATGTAAATTTTTTAAAGTTATCTTTAACACAGTTATTCAATTTGCTTTTTTACAAAACTAGCACTTTTTAATATCTAACCATAAGCAGCTTGATTTTGAGCTATCACTTATTAATTTTGAGTCGACTTAAAATCAATACTTTTAATAATAATGAAAAGTGCAATATGAGTAATATGCTATTTGGTATGCATGTATTTTGGGCATAATGTGGAATATCGCTTTTCTTGTTACTCGTAGATATATAGTTGCGCTAATTTTCCTTTCCTTTGTGTGCTTGTGAACCTGTAGTTAGAAATTTCGTTTGCAAAGCACATGTTCTCTGTCTTCCAATCTCCTTTTCGTTAAAATTTGAATAATCATCTTCCATCGAATGGCAGGCTGATTCGTCTGCATGAGACTTATTTATGGAGCTCCTCGGTACCTGTGTACATTGTTCAGAGAGTTAGTAATAATTTAATGTTTTTCAAAATGCATCTGATGAAAGCATTGAGGAACCAAAAAAATAGACATACTATTTGAAAGTATTGAGTTGTGTTTACCAACGGGTGGAAAAGCATCTTGTGTGTTACATTTGTCTATCTCTTGATCTTGTCTAACATTGCTGCTTCCATTGGAAATGTTCAACATTCTTTCAAAAAAATCATAGCGTGCTTCTTTAGTAGAATTTTTGTTTTAGCTGTTTTTATTTTTCCTTTATCCCATTGAGTTTTAATACGACCATTGAGTTTTAATACGACCATTGAGTTGGCCCTTTGGTCTTCTTATCTTAGGATCTTTAGGCAAAGCAGCAATTTTTTTTTAATTTTATTTTTGCGCATCAAGCACCGTCTTGGGAATTACCTCACCAATACATCTCAACTTAGCTTTTCCTCAATGCATGTTTTTGTATTAAGGACTCCTCTAGTATATCTGTAGCCTCTTTTACATCTTGCGCTCTCAAGCTAATTCAATAACACAACCGAGTCATTCTATTTTGAAACATCATCTGCATGCTTGATGAAGGCTGTAAGTCTTGACCAGGAAAATCCATTTTGGAACATTCTATCTTGCATTTTTACACCAACGCTGGATTATATATTGTTCTGAGATCTCATCAATGTTAAGTATGATGAAGACATGCAGTGCATCTGAGCAAAGGACATAGTCTCGAACTTGGCACATATACATTTGATTAAACATGTGATTTGGTTGAAATTATACTGCAGATGACTCTGACGATCCAAACCTTTTAAGCACATATCTCGTCCTGTCTGGTAGTATCTCTGCAATCTCGTGCTCCATTGTTATGCCACCATCTCGCTACTCTTTTTCAAAGAAAGCATATAACCATCTGTGTACAATTTTGCTGCATGGGTTAGCAAGGGACTGTTGCACACTGCAGGTAGAACATTCTTATTATTACACTTGAAGTCCTCTTCCTGCTCATGCTCCCTCCACTTCAACACCAACCTTTCAAAGCTAATGAAGCACTCAGTTAAAGAATTCAATTTCTTTGAGATCCCATGGCACACGTTATTTGTGCTTTTGCTTCATTGTGTCGAGAGTATCCTCATGTCAAAAACATTTCTATTAAACTCCATTGACCATTTCATCCTTGATTGGTATAACCCTCATAGTCAATCATTTTTGCATATTGCTCCACATTTCAACAGTTCCTCCCATATAGATTCAAAATCATTTGGATCCTTGCACTGGCATAACACCTTGCAGAACAACTCTTGTACCTTTTTATCCTTATTGAGTTCCGGTACCTTTGAGGGTGCCTTCTTCAAGATGTGCTACTAGCAAAAATGATGTCCAGTGGTAGGCATCTCTATGTCCATAGCTCTTTCCGTTGCATTGTCTTGGTTTGTAAACTTGGTAATTGGTTGCTCGTCTCCCATCGTTATTAGAAAGGTGCAGAACAACCATCTGAACGATTCATTCGCCTCATTTACAAGAAATGCTATGCCAGATAGGATGTTCTGCCAGTGATTTTTGACACCAATAATGGGAGCACAAACCATGTTGCATCTCTTCGTCTTATAGCTTGTATCAATACCTTATAATCTAGTTTACTGCAACCATCACACCACAACAAGTTCTTTAGGCTATTGCTTTCATCTTACTGTCCTTCCCAATCAAACATGGGATCACTATTCTTTTGCTCCCTGAAAAGATTAATTACGTTAAATGCATCGCCACCTTCAACATGCCTCCTTTTTTCAGCCTGCAAAAAGTTCATAGCTTCCTTCTCAGTGAAGTCGACGTTGTGACTGCCACTTGCCTCATCCTTCAAATATGCATATGCCTCCACAGGGCATATTCCAATGCATACCATTCCTCGTGTCAAATCACTATGCACCTCTCCAATTAACCTATGTAATTAAGTATATAAAGCAAGGCTTCTTTAAAAAAAAGTATATAAAGGATGGCTTATTTAAAAAAAAGTATATAAAACATGACAATTCTATAGTATCATAACTGTAAATATAAATGTCAAACAATTTGCTTTAGTAAGGCAGTGCCAAAATCATTTGAGTTTGAATTTATTTTGCTGCTATGTGCAAAACTTTGATATAAAAATTACTCAACATTAAATACTCAGTTGATGGCTACTATTGAAAACATATCTTCTCAAATATTATAGGCCATGAAGCATGCATGCTTTTGTTGAAATAGAATGACATATTGAACATGCACCTAAAAACAATTCCTTATTAATTGTCCAATCTGAAAATTTTGATGTGAATCACATCATCTATTACAATAAAAGGTGGCATACAAGGATAACTAGTTGGAGTTATTTTGCTGCAATTTCGCATTAGGCAGTCACGCTTATACAAGGAAATAATAGCTGTAACAGAAACTATATAAATGGAAACACATAGTAGTTACAAAAATACCAACCTGTGTGATCGAAGTAAATGTTTTTCATCTTTCATGAATAAATGGTTGTGCTGCTTGTGCACACTATCTATGTTCCATTGTAGTTTACCTTGAATCTCACCATTATGTCACAACCACATCGTCCATTCAACCTTGTAAACTTTTGCTCTTTTGAATATCCATGCTTCTTGGATGTGAAGCCTTCTCTTGAACAAACATATTCTCTATATTTAATGTTTTTGGTGCCTTGCATGTAGGATACACTGAAGCCAACTTTAGAGGCATATTCTGAGTATATGCAATATGCTTCCTCATCGCTCTTAACCTCGATGATAATCAAAAGTTTGGCAAAATCTGAAAATATGGAGGCATGCCACTAGTGCAAGATTAAGGAAGAAATTGAAACAATGCAGAATGAATGGCAGAGAGCTGAAGGATTTTAAATAATTCGTGCCCACATGAGAGTGGGGAAGAGAGAGAAGCTTTAATTAATTTTTTAGTTTAAGAGAAAATGTTGGGAAGAGAGGGTTTGTATAACTGCTGCATTGTAAATCAATTTAAAATGGTGATAAATAACTAAAAATCCACACACACAGATAAACAGATATATATATATATATATATATATTTATGTATGTATTGTTTCTAAAATGCATGCAATCCAGCCAAGTATTTCTCATTTCATTATATCTTATGATGTACTCTTTGAATAGACATCACTAGAAATAAGGGATCACCATCTGAAGCTTCACCACCAGCACTGCTTCTTAAATCTATTTAATTATTTGTTTGCTTGCTCAATTTAATGAGGGTTTTCATGAATGGGCAAATTTCAGGCTTAAGTCTACTAGTTATAGTTATCAGTGTGAGGTCCTCTTTGGCTAGTTTTTCTGCTGAGGTCTATGAACTTGGGAATAATTGCAGACTGTTTTATAAAACGTATTAAATCCATTCAAATGTGTGATGGAGTTCAACATGCTTTACATCGTACTGACATTTATTCAGAGAGCTCACAAGTGGGGATGGGGGTCAGGCACGGGGGGTTGGGGGTCAGGCACGGGGGGTTGGGGAGATTGGAAGAATGCATATGCTTCTGCCTTTCAATGTTTTTGTCGTCCTCTTCTACCTTTTTCTTCTTGATCATAAGTGATAAGCAGCAGCAGCAAGCGCTTCAAATTACTGTTGGCAAAAATAGAAGTTTGCACATTTCCCTTTTCGTGTTTGTAAATAGGAAATATTGTTCAACTGTATTTTAAATAATGTTAGGCATTATTCTAACTGGATGGTACTCAGTCTTAATCAACTCATTCAGGTACCTGCAATTATCTATGTCTGCAGCTTCATTGTATCAGTTACTCTACAGGTACTGTACATTATTGAAGTTTATTTTGTATTTACCGTATTGTTTTCAATAATAATGTCATGTATCTATTTTTAGGAGATTAGCTGGAGTGGTTCTCGACTTAAGGCCTTCTTTACAGTTGGTGCGCTTCTGTGGATATTTTCTGGTGCTGGAATATTTATTCTTCCAAGCAGTCTTCGTAACATCATATATATTTTATCAATTACCATTGGCATTGCTAATGCTTTGATGATGGTAGGATGCTACTTCATTTTTTTCTTGATGCAATCAAGTGACCATTATGCTTGAACAAAACTATGTACGATCCAATAGTGATTTTAGTGCAATTAAATCTCTTCATGAACGGTGAATGGTCAAAGTAAATGTGATGCTACTATAAATTTTTGATCAATTAGTGTTCGTCTTGAAACCTACTATTGAAGAGTGACTTTTTGAAATGGTCATGAAAAATATTCCCTGCATAACATGTTATTTTACTTCTGTATGGTTTTCTTGTTATTTCTGTTTTTGTGAGTTAAATTAATTTTTAATGATTTTTTTACCTCTTGAAGTTCAAGCAAGGGCCTATCAAACATATTATTCTTTGTGATAAAAGGCGTACTATTCTAAATATAGTCATACTAGTTCTGGAGCTTTCTTAGATGAAGATTAGTGGAGCCCATATCATATTGTTCTATTTCTGTTTAAAACCTTGCATGTGACACTGATATTGATCAGGCCAACATGCTATTTAAAATTGATTTCTTTATTCTCTTCCTACCAAATTACATTTCTTATTCTTGAGATATTGTCAAGATTCATATTTTTTGTCTTACATTTTTATGCTTCTTGCATTAACTATTACTGTATTCTTGAGGATTTGCACGTGGTAATAGACCACACGTTGATTGATTGTTAGTAACATTTGATGCTTTAAAATCTGAAACCGATTACTTGATTGCTGCTAATGTCAACAATTAAGGCTAGTCAGGAAATATACTGAAGTATCGATAAGTTTAGTTTTGTCCTTTTATCAACTGTCGTTGCTTATCCGATTATCATAATTGATTGTATTCTCGCCTCAGTAGGCTACTAATTTATGTTTTTGGGCTCACAGGTGACAGGTATTAGCATGCAAAGCATGCTAGTAGGGGAAGATCTTAATGGCTGTGGATTTGTTTATGGCTCACTGAGTTTTCTTGATAAGTTATCCTGTGGACTTGCTTTGTATGCACTTGAATCGTATCAAGGTGGTACTTCGGTAGCATATTTTTTACTGGTTATGTGGTTATTTCTTTCTTTCTTTTAAAACATAAATTGATAGATTAGTGGATGTGTATGAGAGATGCCTACAGATTTTGATGTCCATGGTTGTAAATCAAAAGAATATGGGGACTTATGGCAATTGAAAATCATCATAATATTAGCCTTATCCCAACTGCAGTGTATTCTGTGGTATCACATCAAATCTATCTTAATCATTTTGTATATTGTCTAAGTTATAATACTAGTTTTTTTAATCCCACTATGAACTGGTGGAGCAAAAATCAACTGCTGTGTATTCTGTGGTATCACATCTAATCTATCTAAATCATTTTGTATATTGTCTAAGTTATAATACTAGTTTTTTTAATCCCACTATGAACTGGTGGAGCAAAAATATTGATAAGTCACTTCTCTTTATCCTTTATTTTTTGAGCCATAAGAAAAATCATTCAGTTAATATATCTGTATTATATCAGATGTTTCCAATGGATGTTTGTTATTTTTAGAAACTGTACATCTGGACCACATTGGAAGTACATCCATTTTTCTTATATTTTTTTCATGTTTATTCCAATCACTTGGTTTGTCTTAAGCGTGTTTATTTAGCCAAATTAAAATTAATCTTATTAACTTTAACCTGACACATTACATTATCATAAATTTTAATATTAAAATTTAATTATATTTTACATCATACATATATTTCAAAATAAAAAATTAACTTTATTTCATATTCTACACATATATTGAAATCATAACTAACTTATATTATATTTTTTACATATCTCAATATAATAACTAGCTTTTATTTTACATCATACACAGCACTCAGTGAAAGAAATATCCCCATCTAAGTTTTAACTTTAAACTTAAAAATTAGTTTTTGCAAACAAACACACCCATAGGTTGTTTTGAGGTTTTGCTCCTTGGTAGAGAAGTTAATGGTATGCAGTAGTCATCATATTTCGAATATTGAACGCCAAGAAAAATCATCATTTGAATATTATATGGTTAACTGCAGCTCATGTATGGTCAGATTTCTTGGATATTAGAACTTTATTTTATCTTAATGATCACATCAAAAAGATGTAGTAGCATGATATTTATACTTGAATACAGCAAGCTTTAATTTTAAAGTAGTTTGGTTCATCTACATGAATTTTTCCTCTCCACTAAGTTCTATTTGAAGCTACACTCTCTAATTGTGAGTCAAGATCTACAATTCAAAGTCATTTTTGGTCTTTGCCTCCCCCTTTTTATTGTTTGGATTTGGATCCTCTCACATTTAAATACAAGGTCTCTAAAGGTCGGCCGTTGACATAATAAACCTTCTTAAATGTCCATCCTTCTCTTAGTCTATAGGTGCCACATTTCTCTTTTCTTCTTGATGAACCTATTTCTAATTCAGTATATTCTATTGTGACTAGTCATCTGTCTGAGCATATGCAATTAGCTGTAAACTAATCTAATGGATACCCGCCACCTTCATAGCTAGCAGGATGATACTGTAATAGAGTTTCTTTTTTGACTTGATGGACATCTTCCTATAGCACAGAACTGCTGTCACACTCCTACATTTCAACTCTATTGCCTAAATTCTATGATTAATTTTCCACTTGTTTTAGAGTTTCGTTGTTGTCATAGATTATTTTTAGTTTTGCATATAGACTAAACATGGATTTCATAGCAAATACTGAAAACTGATTAATTTCCTCCATTCCAGGTTCAACACACATAGTCAATTCTGTTTCAGATAATGCTGGCTCCTCAGTTTCGAGATATGGCCTTGGGCTCATTCCTGCTTCCTGTGCGTTGCTTTCAGCATTGGTTGCTTGCACCATGGATCTTGAAGAAACTCATTCTGAACCTTTGGCCGAACCTCTCCTCGTATAAACTATAAATCCTTGACCAGAATATTTCCTCATTTACCATGATTGCACAGTGGACGCAGGAATTTATGTGAGAATTCGGTTTGCACTGATAATGTGAAGGGGGAACTGCGTACCTACACTGAAGTTTTAGCATTTTTATTTGTCCCATTTTTTGATATTACATATTATTTATACATCACAACATTCTCTCTGGCACCTGTGGCTTACCTTCAAGAAAAGAACCAATTCTAAGTTACATCAGTGATTGAACAATACATGTATATATATATATATATATATAGTTTAGATAATTTGAATCCTTTAGTGGCAACTCCTGTTAAATTTGAACTTCTATTGATTCAAGGAACTGCTTTGTGGTGTATTAAGGAATTGGAGGCTCATCTGAAATATAATTTGAGGATTAAGCATCTAATTTGTTTAGAATGACCTACTGTTCATTGTTTTGTAACTGTTGAGCATCATATGATTGTGTGGAGTTCAGCAGAGTTGCAGAAAAGAACTCTTGGCTTTGTTAATATAGATGTCTTTTTTTTTTTTTTATAATTTCATTTAGATGTTTTGGTAAATTATTGTGTATGATTTTCGCGTTATTCTAATAGTATGTTAGATTTATTGTTAACGAGATACCTGTATTTCACATTGCTTAAATGTATTTGTCATTGTATATATGTATTTCATCATTTTTTTCACTTACATGTGTCAATATTTTTTTAGATGCGTACTTGTACATTAAAAGTATGCAGTAATCGTTCAGTTCTCTTGATCTTTCTTCTTGGTGTAAATTTTGTTTTTGTTCATTGACATAAAGTAAATAAATGTCATTAATTGGAGAAGGTCGAAGGATCAAACTTAGTGTAACTTTTATTTTTTAAAGCATAAGTAATAAATTTGTTTACAGAATATAATTTTTTTATCTTTTAGCCTTTGTTTATTTGGCAATTTAAAATTAATTTGGTTTAATTTTAAACAGATATATCACATTATACATAAAATTTAATATTAAAAATTAATTTTATTTCACATCCTACGTACATTATCAAAATAATAACTAATTTATGTGATATTTCTTATATATTTCAACATAATAACTAACTTTATATCATATTTCTCATATATTTTAATATAATAATTAATTTTGTTTTATATCTTTTATAATTTTCAATAAAAAATATTTTTATTTAAATTAATTTTAATCTTGTTAAAATTAAACAACGTACGTGTTGGATCATGGATGAGTCTATGGTTATGATTAATCAAATTCTGATACCAGCATCTCTCCCTTCCTCTAAAATATCTTTGTATCTCAATGAAGCTCGAGTTAATTTGAAGTTGAAAGTTAGTCGAGTAGAGCCAGTTTGAAGTTGTCTAGAGTTAGTTTGAAGTTAACTATTAGAAGTTGAGAGTGAGATGTATCTGACTTGATTTTTAGTCAGACTGAAAGTTTTGAGCTTTAAAATTGGAGTTTATATTAGGGTTTAACTCGAGCGTAATATATAAGTAAATTGACAATTATTAATTCAAAATAATAAACCAAGTGATTAGAGTTATGATTTCTATTAAAATAACCTTTAAATTATTTTTAAACAGTAATTTTTCTTGTGTACTCAAATAATTTTACGACTATTATTTATATGTTTAATATTAGCGGATTGTTTTCGGTTTTGATGTCAGTTCAACCAAATAGGTTTGTTCGTTGAGTTTGTATGTAAGATTAATTATTTTTAATTGTATTTATATATGTCAGGCACTTCACATATATTTGTTTATTTAATGATTTTACTTTTAATTTTAAGTTAGAGGACTGAATAAATATTTGGTTTTTAAGTTTTGTATTTTTAGTAATTGGCAATAAATTTTTATTTTTATGTGCCACCAAAATTTTTTGTATTTATTAATAAATATCAAAAAATACTTGACACCTTAAAATAATAATACCGTGATAAGTAATGATTTTAAAAACTCAAAAATTAGAGGTTGTTTTGAAATTATATTTCCTACTTATAGTGAATTTTAATGGGTAAATGACAAAGAGGTTCATATGCTCAGATGAATATTATATTTTATTCTATATTTTCAGAATTTTATAGGATATAAAATTTAAGATATGAGTCATATCACGTATCAAGTTGACATGATTTTTTTTATTATTTATTTGTTAAATTAGAAATTGTTATTTTATATTTATTTATAATTTTTAAATTATTAAAAATATTAATGTAAAAAGCATAAAAAAATAACAAGTCCATACATGTCACATGTGTCATTTATTCTTTAAGTTTCATTATTAATAAGTTCAATTAAATACATAATATTTTAAAAATTATATTTACATATTAATTATTTTTTTAATGAAATAATTACCTACATGCCACACTATTTTACTTTATTTATGTATTACATATCCATTCTTAGTTAATTACGCTATGTACACTCAAAACATTATGAAATCTTACATACACACACTTAAGTTAAAACTCAGTCAAAATTTATTTAAAAAAATATTTCTTTAATAAATCATTAAAATTATATTTTTATCTTTAATAGTACATATTTTTTTCTTTCTCGATGTCACACTAAAGCGCTGATCTGTCCTAAAATCAATTCACGTTGCGGATATCTCCTTCCCTTGCCACTACCTAAACATCAAAGTTTTAAGATTTTTACTCAAAATATGTTTAAATATTCTTTAAAATAATATGATAAATGGTTCAAATTTTTTGTAACCTAACTATAGTTGGTTATTGGAAAATTATAATTGCCCATTATAATAGAAACAAATGAAAATATGTGTATATAAGATTTTATAATATTTTGAGTGTGCATAGCGTAATTAACTAAGAATGGATGAGTAATGCATAAATAAAGTAAAATAATGTGACATGCAGGTAATTATCCCTTTTTTTAATTTATTTATGTATATATCATCATATAATTTTCAAAATAATTGTAATTATTCGTCCAAAATAATAGTAGAATATTTTGCTCCAAAATAATCTTAAAACCGAATTAAAATTATCTGTGTAATATGATTGGTGGCTAATTAAAATATTTTTTTAATGCATTGAAGAATTTACGTAAATTGTATTTTAATTTTAAATAAATGTTTGCAAAATATAGATTAAAGTGCAATTAACCCTAATCAGAAAATCTCGGTAGGGTATCAAAAATTTTGATGATGAGCGCATCGGCTAGGTACAGGCGTAGGCGAAAGATCACACTTTTCGCTGGAAATGGGAGACGTTGGCCGAATCCTTCAGCGAGCTCTCGAAGAAGCTTTCGGCGCCTCCTCCGACAGCAGCGACGAAGCTCTGTCGCCCTCTGTCCGTCGCCCTTTCTCGCCCTGGCTTCCCTCCTTAACCTTCGAACTCATTCTCTGCTAATCATTTCGAACCTCAAAATCTGTTTGTAGGTCGACGACGACAAACACTATTGCTGGGAACCCGTTGAAGGAATAAAGGGATTATGGTTGTGCCGCGAATTTCTCTCGGAGAAGCATCAAAGTTTACTTCTATCAACTATCCATCGAGGTATAGCTCTCTTCCGAACCTGTTGCTCCGATTATACACGCATTAGGAAGTTGCTACTTGTGTTATTCGCATGGTAAGCGCGTTGCCTCCTTCCCAAGGCATACCTCGCTGGAGTTATTTTTGTCTGCGGATTCTTCTTTGGATTGCCCTGGCAATCATGTTTGTTAGTTCCTTTTCAGCATTTACTTTACCATCACTTTCCGGGTCCTATAGAATTCTATATACTTTGTTAGGGTTTGGTTTGTTTAAAGAGTTTCCAGTTTCCAGTTTCTGGCCGGATCAAAACGGCCTACTCCTTTTAACACCTGCTCAAGCCTGGCCTGGCCAAGTACCCGGGCTGGGCTTTCAAGCCTGAGCCTGAGTCTGCCTGACCGGGGATTGGGTTGGGCTGGCCTGGGTTTGTTAAAATATTCCCAATTTATCTTCAGTGGGCGTCTTGCAGCATTGGAGGAAGATCATACTATGTACAGTTAACACACTAAAGGTGCATGATCCAATAGTCTTAATGTTTATACAGCACATTCAAATGTTACTTCATAAAATGCAAGCACACTACCAAATGTGAATAGTTTGAGCAACTGTGCTCGGCAGCCCAAGGCACAACAACAATCTTGTTCAAACAACATAGCTTTAACTTTCATAATGAAGATCAAGCTTGCACATATGTAACTTAATTGAACTAACTCGAGGAATAAGCAAGAGCATAATATCTAACCATGATAAATGTTGGGATGCAACCATTTAAAATAGCACTATCGCATATTTCAATTATATTTAATTCCATTTAATCGGGCTTAGGTTTCGTAGCCAACTGCCTCAACATGACCTCCCGTGAATAGTCCTCCATAGTATATCCACTAGACGTTGCGCCAAAATTAATCACGAGGTTCCTCATCACACTAGTGACCTGTAGTCACTCTTGGAGATCGTCACCTTGAGTGATAGGTGGAAACTGCCATTAAACGTCGGCGCATCAAGATCAATTATCAAGCTCAAGTTGGTTGGTGCGAGATCCCTTTGGAAACCTTAATTTTACTTAATATCTATTATTAGCATTAAAACACATGAATTCAATTTTATTAACCATACCTTTACTATTTCATACACACAGTTTACCTTGGCCTTTTCATCCAAGCCCATATTGGCTTGCCCTTTTCATTTCTAAAAAATAGCCAAAATGGGTTGTTCGTTCCACTCAACCAGATGGTCTGATCAAAATAGTTGGAGCAGACTGTCAATTTTGCCCAGTTGGATGGTTCGATTGGCATCCATTGTCATTTGGTTTGGCTACGGGTCAATCTCGTTCTACATCCATTTTTCAGCTACATTCGTGCTTTGTATCCACAACCAATTAACTTCATTAATTGATATTAAACTTTAACACCCAAGGTATGATGCAATAACACTGGTTCTTAGCTAAACATGAAATAAGTAACATACCAATGAAGTTAACAACTAGATGATGCCAAAACATAAAGCTTTAATTATCTAATTAGATGTTATCTTGGTTTCAGCATTTCAAATAGTTTCTAAATGTATTCTATCAACTTAGCCTTGTCTAATTCAATTAGTATTCACAAGAATAGAGCAAGTTTTTATTATACAACAGATTCCCAAATGTTAGAGTTTTTAAAACACAACTCAAAGCATTTATTGCATCTACATAGCTTTGAAACTTGATTCAGCTTTTTTAAGTAAAACAAGCCAAATGCTAAAGCTACTTCCAACCCAATCTGGTTAAATACCTTAGAATTGCTAGATGAAAACTCATGCTTTCATATTCAATTTATTTTCAAAATAAAAGATTCCAACATGCCATTTTTGCCAAGAAAACGACTTACTTTTCCTAGCTCAACATTGTTAAGTTCATACATGAGATTTCAGTTTATAGAACTTGCTAATACTGTTGCCTATCTTGTGTTGACCATGGAAATGCAAAGCCCTCTTCTTTCTAGTAGCTAGGTTGATGATGAGCCAGGATGTAATGGAAGGAGCCTAGCATGCAATGGTGGAAAGTGAGCTTGAAATCTCTACTTCTCCCTTCTTCCTCCTCCTCTCTTCCCTTCCCTCTTTCTCACTTGCTTGGCCAGGCCAAAATGATTGCAGTGAAAGAATGTCTCCTCCATTCCTTCCAATTCCCGCCTAATCTCTCAATTTCCCATTCCTTGACAACTTGCCTACATGTATGAAGCCACATTGCCATGAATGCAGCTTGGTGTCACTTCCACATCAAGCCAAATAACTTTAACTTTGGATTAGGGTTAGTCCTAATTAATTAGGCTAAATCAAACTTAATTGAGCTTTATTTATATCATAGATTCAATGTGGAAGTAAAAAATAAAAACAAATTGTATTCATTCCAATATTTGAATTTTTCTAGCTTGCTCTGTACCATCATAGCATAAAGTTATGAGGGCATTTTGAAACTTCTAGTATTTTCCTATGAATATTTCATAATTCTATAAACTATATGTTAGAAGTAGAAGGGTATTTTGTCTTTGAGAACATACAAGTGGCATTGTAAATATGTTGAGAAACATATAAAGAATAACTATATTCTCCCATTCTTGATTAGAAATCATGTACAGTTGGAAACATTTGCCCCTCTCTTGTAAATACCAAATATACATCTATTATAGAGAACATGCTCCAATATCAAATCTGTAGATTTCCACCTCACATTAACATCTTGACATAACCTTTTTGAGGTATCTTTCCCAAATTCCTTTGCAATGTCAAAACTTATGTCTTCTAGTTGGAGATTTTCTAATATACTTAATGGCATTTAAAAAATTTATCAATGGGATCATCAACTGATTTAAGCCTGCTTGCACATAAGATTCAATATATGAATATGAAAGTGTAATTGAAATAATTCACCAATCATAAGAAAACTTTTTTCGAGCTCGTAGCCTTTTTGCAACCAACCACGCCCTTCCATCTGCCTCTTGGTTAATTGCGCCACAGATGCGCTGATGTCGACACTGACTACATGAGTGTCCACTGTGCTCATCTTAGATGACCTACCACACCTCCTTTGACTCAACCACGTATCTACTTAACCCTTATTCGACCTCACTCTTGGTGTTTATCTCTACCATCATTCCAAGTCGCCTCTGGCACCAACAACCATACGTTTCGCTTTGCCTCTTTGCTGCTAGTTTGCGCTAGCAACTACAGATTAGACAACCTTGTTCGTTCTTATTCCCGCATGCAATTGGCTCTCTTGCTGAGTCGGCTCAATGCTTGTCTTAAGTCATCCCCAAAGGTTGAACTATTCTCGCATTTTTCTGATTCGAGTTTGAGATTTACTCTAGTACCCCTATAGTTATAGTTTCGTAGAATTTGAAATAGTTTTGTAATATTATCAAATTATATTGATTTTTCTTTTTTTTACTTGGATTACTCGATTTAGTTCTAAATGAGAGATTCAACACATAATTGAGAGGAATTGTTGTTGGCCCTTAAATTTGAGAAAACAAAATTTTATTCTTGGGATATCAGATCTAATTTCTTGAATTTTAATTGCCAAAGTTCCAATCTAAATGATGAATTCTTATTTATCAAAATAATCTGATTTAATTATAATTTTAAAATAATTTAATTCGAGGTATTTGGATTTCTTAATTTATAGTATAATATATTTAGGAAAATAATTTATTGTTAATTGTGATTATTTATTATTTAATTCTGTTGATTTTAAGATTTAAATATCATCGTCACTCCTATACCGCATCAGAATCATTGGATAGCAACATTGATCTTAAGAAATCATTTCTAAGGGTAATAAATTACTTGTTGATTCTCCTATTATTACGTGGGAGGGGAAAAAATGAGATCTGGACATTGAAGTCAGTTTGCATGTATATGTCTACAAATATTTGTTGGTGTTCTGATACATTTTTAAACTTTTTTTGTTGCAGAAGGATGGTTCACTCAGGATTCTCATAATCAGGTGTCTAGTCCTTCCTTTTGTCATACAATGTGGCTGTTCCTGAAACTTGAATTGCATAAGCTTTGTGATTTGCATTCAGTAGGAACAACCTAATTGTATTGGAGTTGTTTTGGGATGTTAAACACTCTGCTTGGGATTGGTGTGTAAAAGCCAACAAGTTAATTGTCACAATAGTTGTCAATGTGAACCATAACGTGGACTATGGCAGTATTCTTTTTACTGGTTTTAGAAGTAAGATAACTAACACTTCAATTGTGCAATCATCATAATGCAAGTATTGTAGGAATTGAGTTGGCTGAGTTGAGTGCAAAGTGGATACTAGGGATTTATAGCTAAAGTTGAGCATAAAAAGAATTTGCGCTGGGCCTTGGTTGGGATATTAAGTAGTGAGCTTGGGTTTAATTAAATTGTTAGATGAAAGGAGACTAGCTAAATTGTTTTATATGAAACACTGATATTTCATAAAGCCTAACTTATCTATATTGTATCCATATCATTTTCCGATATTTCTCGATACTCCATTGATACGCTTTTAATGCACCACGTGATATATCAATTTTTATTTTTATTTTTGAAAAATTTAATACTTATCTGATACTTATCAGATACATCTTGATACTTCTAATTAGAGAAAAATGTTAAAACAGTTTGTTTAACTCACATGAAAAAAATAAAAAAAAATTTCATATAGAAAATATGACCCATGCATAGAATCAGACATTAAAATTGGGAGGGCGATACACTAGGCTAACATAATTGAAATTGCTGAAAGCTTTACACATGCTAGTATTTCAGCAGTAGAAAAAGATTTGGTATTCGTAAGTTGCCATGTTATTTACTTTTGTTAACTCTTTTTCACGGACATATAGACATCAATGATGTTGCATACCTCAACTGATACTTTGTTGTTGCTTTTATTGGATGCCGATCACCCTTTTTCTATACTTCAATCGAGGCTATATTATGGAAAAGATAGGATTTTAGCCTTTTTGTTTTATCTATTCATTGAGTTAGAGACTCGGAGAAAGGTGAGCATGCATTTATTTTGATTAATGCAATATATTTGGGTTTAGGTCAGGGTACCTGTGTTATTTATCAATTGTATCTCATTTGCATTGAGCTTATTGATTTGAGTCAGATCTAAATTGAAACTAAACTTAATCTACTAATATATTTTTAAGCCCTTATCTCACTTAGATTATTTTTAACAGGTTGGAAAGTAATTAAACAAATTTTTTTGACATTATTTTAATTTTTTTTTTTTAAATTTAATAGGTCTTGAGGGATATTTTTATTTTTTCAAGTTTAATTGTCTATAATATTGCTTGTAGTGGTATCAAGAACGAGTGAAAAAATATAATTAATTTAAAAAAGTTCAAAAGATATTTTTGAAATTCATATTAACAAGGTGTATAAGTCATTTTAATTTATCATATGAGCAACACTTGAAATACGAGAATAGAACGCATTACACAAATACGTATATAACTGTCGTATTATGATGTATTTGTATTCTATTTTTTTTAAGTTTGTTGTATCACCACATTTGTATCTTGTTGTATTTGTATCTTGTTGTATTTGTATCATCGTATCATACTCGTGCTTCGTAGCTTGTCTTTAGTCCGTCATAAGTATTTATGTTTTTCAAGATTGTTTAAAAGTTGGTTAACTAAGACTTAAACTGTATGATCATCACCAATTCGAGTACTCCAGGACATGAGTTAGGCTACGTTGAGTGCAAAGTGGAATTGTGCAGGGGCCCTGTGAGCTGGCTAAATTGAGCCCAAAAGAAATCATAATGGAGCCATAGATTTGGATGTTTAAGTAGTCAGCTTGGGTTTTAATTAAATTGTAGGTGAAGGAAACTAGGTGACTTCGTCTAGGAATCCATTAATATTTTATGGTTTTGAAGATGATTATTGGATGTACATCACCGCGAAAATGAAGATCATCTAAATTGCTGTGTGGAGGTATTCTTGTTTGTAAATTTAACTTTGTTGTTTATAATGCAGTTGAGTTAGTAATCCACAGGAATGCTCAGAACTGCATAAATATTAAGTTATAGTGGATTTTAAATCTTTTTATTAAAACAAATGGCACATAAAACAAGATTGTAGATATATGTAACTTGTGAATGTTGAGCAATTATATAACAAAATATCTATAAGTCGAGATGCAAATTTTAAGATCGAAAAGTGGTCACACTTGAGTAGTTTATATTACAAATCGGCGAGAGATTAGGCATAATTTATATTACTAAATTGCGTTTAAAGCTAGGGCGTTCCCTGGAAGCGACGCGCTGTATTGCCTGAATACAGTGAAAAATGAGCAAGGGCCGCTGCATCGGCGCCCGGGTGTAGTGAAAAATGAGCAAGGGTCCCCACATCATGGACGGATGCGGGTAAAGAAGCTAGTCCATCATAGTAGAACTCAAGTAAGTAGGATTAGATTAGGAACTTGGAATATAGGCAGCCTGACGGGCAAGCTAATAGAGTTGGTGGATATTATGATTCATAGAAAGATTAATATTTTGTGCCTGCAGGAAACAAAATGGGTTGGAGAGAAAGCTAAGGAAATTGATGGCCTAGGTTTTAAACTTTGGTACTCTGGTAAGAATAAAAATAAGAATGGAGTGGGTATAATTCTGGACAAGAGCTTGAAGGATCATGTAGTGGAAGTTAAGAGAAATTGTGATAGAATTATGGCTTTAAAAATTATAATCAATGGAATGATTATTAACATTATAAGTGTGTATGTTCCCCAAGTTGGCTTAGATGTGAGCACAAAGGAAAAATTTTGGAATGATTTAGAAGAGTTAATACAAGAGATACCTCAGGAGGAAAGATTATTTATTGGAGGAGATTTAAATGGACATGTTGGACGTGTTGCTGAGGAATTTAATAATATACATGGTGGATATGGTTTTGGAGAGATAAATGAGGAGGGTAAAACTATTTTAGAGTTTTCTTC
>JAEMOT010000336.1:156041-170987 GCA_019297695.1 Apostasia ramifera
CACATTTAGTCAAGAAAGAAATACTTATATTGGAGATGTGACAATTGGTGATCAAATTGTCAAGAAGAGTGAGCGCTTTAGATACCTTGGATCAATTATACAAAATGATGGCGAAATAGATAATGACGTTATTAGCAGGATTCAAGCAGGCTGGGTAAAATGGAGAAATGCTTCTGGTGTGTTATGCGATAGAAAAATCCCATCCAAAATTAAGGGTAAATTTTATAAAACTGTAGTAAGACCAGCGATGATATATGGTGCTGAATGCTGGCCTGCAAAGAAGAAACATACAAATAAAATAAATGTTGCAGAAATGAGAATGTTAAGATGGATTTGTGGATATACACGAAAGGATAGAATGAGAAATGAGTATATCCGAAAGAAAGTTTGTGTTGCATCAATTGAGGATAAACTTAGAGAAAGTCGGCTTCGATGGTTTGGACATCTAAATCGTAGGCCAATTGAAGCTCCAGTTAGAAAAATTGAGTTATTGGATTTTGCTCATGTACAAAGAGGAAGAGGGAGACCAAAGAAGACATGGCAAGAAACTATAAGGAGTGATCTTAGTTACTTAAACTTAGATAAGAATTTGGTAACTGATAGAGCGCAATGGAAACAAAGGATTCATGTAGCCGACCCCACCTAGTGGGATTAAGGCTTGGTTGTTGTTGTTGTTGTTGTATATGATGAGGGAAGTATGCTCAAGGTGATTTGACTTAGGTTCATGACTAACCATTAGAGGCCCTTCTACGTAAATGTGAGACAATGTTACAAAGAGAAAAGATGGGAACTGAAAGAACTTGGGATATGATCATAAAATGTAGTCTTGAATTACTCAAGTCTTTTGCTCACAAGGAGCATGTCTTTTCATAGAACTTAACAAAGAACGTAAACTTATATAGCCAACCATTGGTAGTTGGGATTATCTTTGTTGGCATTGTTAGTGTATTGATGTACGTAACCTAAACTCTCTTATTCATCCCACATTTCATCACTCCATTAAGTTCTCGGCTAACTTTGGTAACTTGTCCAGAGAAAACCTGTATTCATTTTAGCCTAGCGCGTCTTAGGTCGGTGGTAAACCTCAATTTATTTAGTTTTCAGGCCCTTTCTTTTCTGCCATACTCTGTTTCATTTTGGTTCTTTTTCACCATTGTCTATAATGTAAATTTAGTTTACCTTTTATATCCTCCTGTTGTAAATGTGGGTCATGCCATTTGCACGATAGTGTAGACATGTAGCAGATTAGTCCAGCTTTCCTGTCTTTGAAATGCAGAAAATAGTCATATTTTAAAAACTTATCAACACCAATATTATTTTTGGTCAAGCACCTCTCTCAAAAGTGCTTTCTTCATTTGCAGGCCATGAGGTTTGGAGATCTTCCTGATTGGGCTACTGAACTTGGTAGGTTAATTCGCAAAGCCGTGTGCTTTGGTGAAATAAATTTTGACTGGGGAATGGAGCTGAACTGTGAAGACCAGCAAATCGATGAGCTCATACCATTGCCTTTTGATATACTGTGGAGAGAACCGCTTTTTGATCAGCTAATTGCAAATGTATATCAACCAGGTGAGGTGCGAGAATACCTTGTTTTTCACCTATATTATTATGCTGTTGCATGAATCTTACCTAATAAATAACATAATGTTTTATTCGTGTGACTTTTTATCTATGTTCTCATTTATGGATTTGCTATCTAATATATATTGCTTCCAGTTGAAGGAAGGGCCTTGTGATTTTATGCCGGCAGTTCTAGGAATGGATTTGTGCATAAACCAACTTTAGCTATATGTTGGTTTTATCCATCAAAACAATGTAGATAAGGGTCATTGATGGGACTTCAATAGGAATGGCATAAATGGTGTTTTTATTCATCAAAATTGCGTAGATAAAGGTCATTGATGGGAAATTTATAGAAATGGCAGCATAGATTAGATTTCACCACGATTGCCTTTGATGTATTGGATAGATTATTATTTTTTATTTGGAGAGTTTTTTGTGTTATTTATTTATTCTAGTAGGCATGTTTTTATCCACATCATTGATTTTGTTTTAGGGAAGGATTAGGCTTTTTTGTATAGGATCTATAATGGAACGTTTGGATTAGATTTGATGGATGGATGAGTGCAATTGTGAATTTGGTGATGGGTTTGATAACCTGACAAAAGGGAAACTTAGGGGTGTTCTTAGTTGAGAATGTTAGAAATCCTAGTTAGTGTTAGAGAGAAAATCCTGTCAAAGCCTTAGAATTCAAGAATTGCTGGACTTCTAGTACCCCACATTGAGTTAAGAAACAATCCATCATTCTTCCTGCACTCAAAGAGATGTGAATTGAGAGATATATTATAGGGGGCATCACCTCTTCATCGGTGAGCCCCTGTGAAGGTCAATTCTCTAGCATTATGTGTTCCAAGCTGAAGTCCCTTTTATGAAGGTCATTCTCCTCTATGTGCTGCACAGAGGCCAGTCTTTTCGTAATGTGCAGCACTGCAAACAACAATACTCCAACAATGACATCTTCAATAAGCTAAATGATATAAATGCTAGGCTATATTGTTAATTTTAGGTATGGCATCATAATAGCAATCATAAATAGCATTTAAAATTTGTAAAAAAAACTTAAGATGAGGAATTTCTTGTATTTGTGAGATGGTTGGAGTAGCCTCAATTGAGGATAAGCTTAAAGAAAATTATTTTAGAAGGTTTGGATATATAAATAATAGACCGATAGAACCTTCAGTAAGTGTTAACCTAAGAGAGGGGAGAGCTTTGCTAGCAAGTCTTGTAAGCACCGCAGAGAGGAGAGACCGTTGACAGGTGCAAAGCTATACTAGAGTGCAGAAATGTAAAGAAGACAAGGATTTAGGTGGTTCGAAAAGATCCTCGTACATCCATTGACCAAACTAGTCTTGAATCAATTATGTGCTCAAAGGTCCTCTCGAAAGAGTTGGCTAGGAGATCAGATTCGAGAAAAGTCTGGTTCTAAAGGAAGATCTCGATATTTATAGTGGCTGTAGGAGGATCCTAAGAGGGGGTGTCTCCTTTATCTCGGTTGCACAGGCGATTCGTGCGTCCCGGATCTTACCACGTCAACTCGGAGGTACTGGTCTTTTGGCAGAGAAGCTGGCTCGGTCTTCCATGGTGTTAGGAAGAACGGTACAAATGTCGGTTGAGCGGTAGTAGCAAGCGTCCTTTGTACGGTGAATGTGATCTTTCATCCAAAAGGGTGAGTCCTTTCACTATGGCTTTTGCTATATGCAATCTCCCTAGTATAAAGGAGACCAATAAAAGGGTGCGCACTACAGATTGGTGATGGAAGGAGCGTAGTTGGTCATACCGTTCTGGCCACGCCAACTATATCCTATTGGCACAAGCAGACGAGGATCGGGGTGTGGTCCATTGTAGATGCTGCAATTGTTGGGCGTTTTCGTGGTCTATTTGATCGTGGCCCGACTGGCTTAGCCCGATATCGGTATGAGTAGTTAAGGTAGTTCCACGTGGAAGTTGTGATGTGTTTGCACTTCCCGCGCAAATATCAGCCCCCTTGATTGCTGAATGCGAATATTGATGTGTGCTAGGCGATCGACCAAGGATGATGCGACACATAATAGACGAGCTAAAGTATATGAGGTAGGCCTGTGCATTCGGTTTAATTGGTTGGTTTGGTGACCAAACAAAAAAAAAAAGATTGAGTTCAATTTTAAATTTAATGAACCTAAACCAACCAAATTAGATATAAATCAAGCCAAACCAACCAAATAAATATCAGTTTGGTTTGGTTCGGTTAAAACCATATTTTTTATCTCAAAAATTTTCTTAATCTTCTTATGATGATATTAAATATTGCTATATTAATATCTAGATAATAACTTTAATATAAGAGTAATTTAGTACAATAAGTAATTTAACTTAATAACTCAATCACATCACCAAAATAAATTAACAAAAAAGTAGGAAGAATTTAGAAGTAATTTCACACATCATTATATCAATATCACAATATAATCAAAATTACATAACAAAAATTTCATATGTTTATCAAAAATGATTAATTTTTTTTTCAAGTTTTCATACAGTCTTCGTTGTAAGAATTTATCCTAATTATCACACTTGAAAAAAATACACTAAATAATTAGCATAAAAAGACACTCTGACACTATCACTTCAATAGATTCAAAGTCAATACTGTAAAACTATTATAATACAACTGAATCAGCTCAACCCTAAAATCATATTTATACATGGGTTATTTAATAATCGGTTAATTCGGTCGATTTGGTTTCCAAACATGTGAAATCGAACCCAAACTAATTAATTGAAATACTCAAAATATCAAACAATCACCAAACTGTTAGATTCTAAACCAAATCAAACCGCTAAATTTAAACGGTTCGGTTCAGTTTTTCGGTTTAAATCATAGTTTGCACACCCCTAATATGAGGCGATGCTGTGAGGAAGCAGCTCACCTACTCGGGTTTGCGTCTTTTCGTTTGCTCAAGTGTCTGCTGAAGGCGAGAGTATGTTCTGCAAATCTTTGTGAAGACCATGTTGCAGAAGAGGAATTTGGCTTAGTTCCAAAAGAATGACGCATCACCCTTTGCGCTTGCGACAAAGAAGGCTAGGATTGAAGAGCCCTCTCAGCCATAGGAAGGGGTGGCGACGTCGCAAATGCAGTAGGCGGTAGTTGCAACTGTTGAGGTGTTGGAGCTAGTGCTGCTAGTAGTTGGCATCAAAGCGGCCTCGCAGATGCTGCCGAGGGTGGCCAACTTGTTGGGGTTGGCTGCCATTGACCTGGAAGACCCCCCATTGATGGACACTGCAGAGGAGCTCATTGAACTAGACGAATGCACTTCCTCTGGCCAAAGTGCTGCACTTGGATGACAAAGAAGAGGAGACAATCAACGCAGATGCTGTCGAGGGTGGCCAACTTGTTGGAGTTGGTTGCCATTGACCTAGAAGACTCCCCACCGATGGACACTGCAGGGGGCTCATTGAAATAGATGAATGCACTTCCTTTGGCCAAAGTGCTGCACTTGGATGACAAAGAAGAGGAGACACGTGATTTGACGGTGGGAGCTAGATCTGAGGAGAGGGGGAGGTCTCCAGCCCTGGAGCTTCTCACCATGGTACTGAGGAAGGAGATGGTCGCTATCTTGGAACGGTCTGCCAGTAGTACCACCAAGGTGCACACCAGTTGAGGGAATTGTTCATGGCACTTGTCGCATCATGGCAAAAGCCCACTGACTTGGAGGCTCAGAGGGATACGGTGGAGTCGTTTGCTCGACTGGCGAATGAGCGTGTGGAGGCCTGTGGGACGGAGCACAGGAAGGTGGCCATGGAGTGGGTCGCAATGAAGGAACGTCACCAAAAGGCCCTTGCCGACTCCTCGTCTAAGATAATGAAGTGCAGGCGAAGCTAACTCTTTAAATATCGGCACACGAAGAGTCACTTAAGAAGATGAGGAAGGTGGGCAAGTGCTTAACCATGGAGAAAGAAGCAGCGTCAAGAGTTGTAAGACTCAAACTACCCCTTGCTCCTGAGACGGGCCGACCTTCTTCAAAGCGTGATGTAATCGAACAATCTTCTGTTCGTGGGGTCTCTCCGGCTCGTCTAGCCACTATTGGAGCTCGTTGTCCAGAGCTGGCACATCCTCTTCCTTGAGCACCCCACGGTCGGAGGACAAAGAGATTCCCCTATGGCGAACAGGAGAGGAGGAACCCTCCTCTATCTTGACCCTCTTCACTGGGGCACTCTTCGGTGTGGTACACTTTTCTTCATCACAATTTTCTCTGAGAGCCACCTCGAAGGAGCGAGCAGGCCTTTAATAAAAAGAAAGAAAAGAAGAAAGGCAAACATGTATGAAGCGAAGAGAACAGGCAATGTAGCCGATAACACACTTTTATGTCTCGTGATTTGTTCACCAATGCGCATCAGGTACACATCGGTGCTCCTCATATCTCGTAATGAGGAGACAAACGCTTGGTATTCGTAATGAGGAGACAAACGCTTGGTATACGTGGTCTTGCGGCAACGACGCCGGATGAAAGCGGTCCAACTTGAGGCGGCAGGGGGCCATTGTGCCAAAGAGTCCCCTAGGAAACGAACACTCCAATGTTTGCGTGTTTCTTCCACGCGAATAGAGCGCCAAGTGCGTCCCAACTCCACTCCTTCACGGCATCCTTAAATGCCTCGGAAAGGCTATAGAGGGTCACCACGCTTGGCGATCATTGCGCTAGCACCATGCCATAACAGTGGCAGGTGTCGACGAAGAACTGTCGAAGCAGTAGGGACATGCTCTTCCGAAGAAACTAGAGATAGATGGTGACCATATCTGGCGGTGGATTGTTCGAGCAATCCTTCGGAGCCCAGCAAATGATGAGTTTGCCCTGCCATTCAGAGGTCCCAGCTCGTGACCCTTCTGTGAAGAAATACTCTTCCCCTTCAGAGCACCAAAGTCGATTGATCTCCTTGAACTGTTCGTCTGACAGCTCGTTAACTTCAAAAATAGTGCTCTCGAACAGCTACCACTGATCCTCAAACCTAGTGCTTGCCATTTGGCTAAAGAAAAGGTAGAAGGAAAGGAGCAGAGCAATGGTGCAAAAAGAGAAGGGCGGTGATCGTTGAAATGTCTTATCCCAAATATAAGCTTGGGCGATCAATATCAACAACTCTAAGCATCTCATATATTTCTTCGTCAGGATTTTCTTTTTAAACATATATATCGTGGGCCGATAGAAGCTCCAGTAAGGAGAGTCAGGCTATTGGATATTGCCCATGTAAGAAGAGGAAGAGAAAAGCGAAAGAAGACAGTAAGAAATCATAAGGAATGACCTTGCGTACTTAAAGCTAAACAAAGAACTCTTATTTGATAGAGTGCAATAGAACAAATAATTCATATAGCTGACCTCACCTAGTAGGCAAAACGTTTGGTTGTCGTTGTTGTACATGTGTAAGTGAAAATATAAAGTATCAATGCCTTTGGTCTTAAAAAAAGAGAGAATAAAAAGTAAAAATTACTTGTTTAGGGGTTCAAGAGTGTTGTTCCTTTAGGCTCTCTTTTACACGTGCAGCTGGTACAAAATTTTATATGCTTATACATTACGGTAAACATCAATTAATATTTGATTTGAATGATTCAAATATGAAGCGAGCTACATTCAAGTCATATGAAATCATTTCGATGTTGAATTGGTTTCAATAACCATAGAGCTATTGTTGAAGCTTCTTACACATCATTGATGTTATCTAATTCCATGTGCAGGGGATATGTGCTCATATTGATTTGCTTCGTTTTGCGGATGGAATTGCCATTATTTCAATGGAATCTGAGTGTGTAATGCATTTCTCCAAGGCAGATGATGTTCAAGGAGTGTGTAATGTTCCTGTTCTTCTTCATCCTGGCTCTCTGGTCTTGTTGTCTGGTGAAGCACGTTATAACTGGAAGCATGAGATCAATAGGAAGCCTGGGTTTCAGTTCTGGAAGGGGAAGGAGATTCTTCAGCAGAAAAGGACTTCTTTGACTCTCAGAAAACTCTGCCCTTCACCAAACTAGGGCCTGGCATAACTTACACGACATACTAAGAAGCCATTCTTATGCAATCTCATCATTGTGTTTTTTTTCTTTATCGTTTTTATATTTTATGTTAGATGGTTTGGACATATAAATCGAAGGCCGATTGAAATTCTAGTTAGAAAAATCGAGTTATTGAATCTTGCCTATGTACAAAGAGGAAGAGGGAGATCAAAGAAGACATAGTAAGAAACTATAAGGAGTGATCTTAGTTAGTTATTTAGATTTAGATAAGAATTTGGTAATTGATAAAGCTCAATAGAAATAAAGGATTCATGTAGCCGACCCCACCTAGTGGATTAAGGCTTAACTGTTATTGTTGTTTTTATATTTTATGCAACTCCAGGCATGTTGAAAATGTTGATAGTATTTTTAATAATTTTATGATATATTTCTAGATAGTAGTTATATAAAAAAGGTCTGTTTTGTTTTAATCTGAATAAGATACATATTTATTTGAATGCTCTATTTTAGAATCTATCTTTAGAACTTTATTCTATGAATTTAAATCCTTTTCCTTGTTTTTATGGAAAATACATCTTGTGTTGTTGTCCTCTTTTCTTTTACACTAAATTTAACATTGTATGGCATTTCCCTAATTTGGCTGTGTCGATTTTCCTCCCTCATTGTCTGCAGTGCTGAAAAGTGATGAAGAATAATTCGAATATTTTGCTCTAAGTTCAATATTTAAAGCACAGTAAAGTAGTTGTTTGATTTAATGATATTTATAGATAATTTTTTAAAAAATTATAAAGTTATCACTCAAAAGTAGGAACAGTACTGCTACAGCATGCGCACTGCTACAGTATCAGCACTGCTATAGTTTCCGCACTGTTATAGTTTCCGCACTGTTACAGTAGTTGCTACAGTATTTCGCATATTATTGCGTGCTGACTTGTATGCTGACTGTGCTTTTATTGCTGACGTGGCGATTATGTTATTGTTGTCTCATATGCTGACTTGTATGCTGACTCATGCTGACTTGTTGTTGACTCCGACTCACCACCACTTTTTATGGTTAGGGCCAGTCTGGTTGTGGAGAATAATAGATTGGTAGGGAAATGTCTTATAGTAATTTAGTTGTATGCGGTCCCCAGCAGAATTTTAGTTCAGTCCTATTATTTTCATTATCAATAGTTGTGAGATTATCTTCATCAAAAATCATAATTCGTCTATTACTAAGATATCTGCGAGTTTAGCGACCCTGATGAAATAATAGTAGTTCTTGAAGGTTTTTACTTTGTTCATCATCCCATGAATATCCAGAAAATTTTTTTGTAGGAAGTTGTGTTCTGATTTTTTGTCTAAACATTTTTCATATTTGAAAGGCTGGATATACTAAATATTCATGTGGTTCTACAAACGTTGGTATGATCTCAAATTCTAATATTTTTTTCAAATATTTTTGTAGCTCATATGATAGTCTTGATTATCTGAGGAAACGTTCTCATTCATCATAATGGTGAACATCAATGATTATTTGTCGAACTACTCCGAGTTCTATCGGTCTTTCTATGTCTGGTGTGAAAGCAACGAAAATTCGTTGTATGCCATCCAGGAGTGTGATTAATGGTTCTTTTGATAAATAGGAGAGTTCTTTATCTTCATATATATCATCAAGAATTTTTGTTTGAAGATCCTTGGGCAATATTGTCATAACCTTGTTGAAGCAGTCTTTTCTTTTAGCTCTTTCCATATGAGGAGAGTTTATATTTTTGAACTTATATATAACTTTCAATATAAGATAAATATGACTGTATTCTTCAAGTTTATATTTTTCACAGCCATGAAGAAGATTTTTGAAAAATTCTTCTTCCTTTTGAAGCTTTTGAGTTATATTATAAAGAGATGACTTTATATTATATATGTGTGATATTATTTCACGAAGTATATAGATCAAGGAAGGGTTATGCTGTAATTCTCTTATTATTTTTCAGAGACCATTTATCATATTGAATGTCTTGGAAGACATTGAAATATTAGACTTATAGTTACTGGTAGTCTTTACCAGTGAAGATATAGTATTCTGATTATATTTATCGAAGAAATTAATATTGATTTTTCTTTCTCGGAATATTATATCTTTCTGATATGTTCTTGAAGAAGGAATATTATATGTCTTTGAAGGAGTATTATGAGCTAGTAATTTGCCTTTCCATATATTGGCTATTGCTCTTGCAATTATAAAAGAGAATATGTTATATATTGGTCATATCGTTATTAAATATCCATTCATTTTTACCTTTTATAATTTCGTAATATCTTGTGCATATTTTAGCATTTATTTCTGTCCTTATTTTAGTGAAAGTATCAAGTTGTATAAGAATGTCTTCGATAGAATAAAATTCATTACCTATTTCAACTTTAGTAGGTTATTTTGCTTCTTTTTCTATTTTATAAAATTATATTTTATTATTATGATTATCTTTAGTTTCATCATTAGTTAAAATATCTATGGTATGTAGATTATACTCTTTAGATTTTTTAATATTTATTATTTGTCTTTTAATGTTTAACTGTATTGTCTCATAATTTATTTGTAAATGATAATATTTTTTTAATATATGTTGTCCTATTAACTTATCAAAGGTACTTCTTTCATTACTATAGATAGTTTTAAATTTTAGATTGTGTAATTCGTTATATATATTTATGATCATTATACTGTCTATATTTGCTTTATATATAAGTTAGTGGATTTGTTTATCAAAGGTATAATATCTTTTTATTTCTGCTTTTGATATATTATTTTCAATTAATTTAGATTTTATGTGTGATAATGAAGCTCATGTATTAATTAATATTTTTAGTGTTATAATTTTATCTTTAAAATTAACTAATATTTGTATTATACTTAAGTTTAGTTTAAAATTGTCAGTTTTTAAACTAGTATTGGGTGAATCAATATCTTCTTAATTTAAATCTTTTATTTGTATTTTTTGTGATGAGATATTTAAGAAATCAATTTTATTTGATGGTCTAGTATATCCTACAGAAAGTCTTCCTTCATTTATTTGTAATTATTTTATTGAAAGCTTTACTAGTATATGATATTTTTTAATTTCTTCTAAGTTTATATTTCATTCTATAGAAAGTTGTATGTCTTTATTTGTTAGTTGTCTAGGATATATAATTTCTGAATATTGATTATGTAAATCATCTAATTTAATATTCGAAGGTATAGGTCGGATTTTTACATTATTAGTTTCAGAGAAATGTCCTAGTAATCTCCAGGTGAAGGTTAAAGGTTTACTTCCTTTTAACATAGGAATATTTTCTAATTTATAAAATATCATTAAACTTTGATCTAAATTTTCATCCGTTAAATTTATAGAGAAATTAGAGAATATTTTAAAATTTATTATTTGGTATAAGAGATTAGATTGTATGATGCTCATAAGGGATTGTTATGTTGTTATTAGTCTATTATCTGAAATTATTAATGTTATAGGTGAATCAAGTCCTGCTCTAAAGTTGACTTTTATTGTGATTTGTATACATCCTAAGTATAAATATTTTAATTTATAATTATTTTTAACCTTTTTTAATATATCTTTAATTTTTTTTTGTGATAATTTGTAATCTAGTTATTGCTGTTGGTTCTTCAGAACTATCGGAATTACCTTCAAAACATTCTGAAAAATGCATTACCTTTTTTGTTAATTGTAGACTAAATTTTTCTTTGTATATATCTTTACCTTTGGTATTATTTTTAAGTTTAATGATTTTTTGATATAAGTTATTATCAAATATAAATTGTTCATGATGTTCATTTTTTGTTGTATTAATTATTTTTTTTATATTTTTTTTTATATTTTTTTCATCACTATCTTTTTCTTTTAACAATAATATATAGTTTATATTTTCTTTATTTTTTTCTTCATAATCGTTTTCAGATTCTGAAGTTGTCGGGAAATCTGAGTTAGAATTATCAGACTCACTTTCTGTTTCTATTGCTAAGTTATCTATATCTTTAATAGAGAATACTTCATAATCAATATCTGATAAATTAGATAAATTTTTTTCTGGTAAAATCTCATAATAATCTTCTATCATTCTTAGTTCTTCTAAAATTTTTATTTCTTTCTTACAACTATTGGCATAATGTCCTTCTTCTCTGCATTTAAAGCATTTACATAGTTTCTTTTTAAAGTTTTGTTTTCTTTTAAAATATTTTTTATGTTTATAGATTTGTTTTGGTTTGTATCTTATATTAAATTTTCGATTAGTCCAATAATTTTTATATTTTGGTTTTCAATATTTTCTGCGTTGATAATTTTTATATTTAGTTTTATGTTTATGCCTACTCTGCCTAATACGAGGAGAAAGTATACCAAATTTATAAGTTGGAAAAATATTCATACAATATTTAGTATGTTTTGCTTTATTTTTGTGTTTATAGAAAGATTTACGTAATTTTTGTTATTTACAGAATTCCATGAACAAGTTCATAGCACATTTGACTCTTGCTCTGCTTGGTTCGAGGGTGTTTTGGTCATGATCATGGCCAGAATGACCTCCAACAATTTTATTTAAAAAAATTTTATTTTTTATACACAATACATAAATTTTAATATAAAAAATTTATTTTTCATAAACATTCTATATAATTTTTAACACATTATACTTAATTTTTGTATTTTTATTTTTAAATAAAATGGTTGGAGGCCATTTTGGCCTTAGCCTGGCCTCCAACCAAACAGAGTAAAATGCTAAAGTGTGAAATTTTAAATATTGGATATCTTCAGTTAAAGATTTTTCAATAAATTTAGTATATTTTTTTTTTATATTTTTCATTCCAAGGGGTAGGTAATTTATTAAAATAAATTTGTGCCCAATGATCATATTGAAAAACTGATAGTTTCCAGACATATTTCATATATTTTTGTGAAAATTCTTCTATGAAACATATATTTCCTATTTGCATTCTTGATAGGATTGTCTCTATTCGTTCTATGTTTTCGTTATTATCTAAAGATCCACCAGCAAAGAATTCTAACAAAAAATTTTCTAATAAAATTATAGCATTATTTTTATTATTTTTTTCTTCTTTTATTTTTTGGAATTTAGGAAAGTTTTCTAAAGATTTTAAGACCATTGAAGCAGAACCTTTAAATTTTGAAGTTATCATTTCTAATAATTATTGAGTTGTCATATAAGCATATATATTTTTTAATCTTCTTATTAATTGTATCTATTGTGAGATATATTATTTTCGTTCTAAAATAGAAATTTTATCTATATTAAATATGTAAGGGTCATTTTTTGAGTGTTTGGCTTTAAAATAATTTTTGTCATTAGTATAGATATCGTCGTATGGGTCTTCTTCTTTAGGCTGATAGTATTGATCTCCGTATTCATTAAAATATTGATGCGGTGTATTATGGTGTGGAGCATCATGAAGTCGTTTTCTTATAGAGAGTTCTCCTATTTTCATATATATTTCTTCATGTGTTTGGATATTATTATTTTCGTTCTTACTGTTATCAGTTTCAGTTTCAGAATATAATTCATAATCGGGTTTATAATCATATATTTGAAAAATTTTTTCTTTATCCTGATATATTTCTTATATAGCTATTAATTTTTCTGTTGTAGGTTCATTCATATATTCTTTAATTTTTTCTTCAAATATTTATTTATTAATTAAAAATAAGTTGTATAATTCTTCTAAATCTTGAAAATCTTCTAATATATTTATTTTATTTATAATTTTATATATTCAATTTTATCATGAATTTAAGTCACTTGTTTTTTATTCAAAGAAATATTCATCCAATGATAATATTTTTTCTTATTATCATCTATATTTTTCTTATATCTGAAGTTGGCAGGTGTCTTTATTTCATTTATCATGTTTTGTATATCTTCTTTTACTTCATTCATATTACTATTATTTTGAATGTATAAGTTATCATAAATTTTATTTATCATTTCTATTATTACTTTAAAATTATTTGCTAGATTTGTACCACTTATTTCTTTAAATATTTATTTTTAATTTTAAATTCATTTTTGATATTATTTATGAAACAAATTTCAATTTTTCCAATTATACTACTGTTTTCAATCATGCAGAACAGAAATATAGAACAAAATACAGAACAAAATTTAGAGTAGAATCACAAGAACTGTGAATGTTTTTAGTGAATGTTTTCAGATCTCTTTAAAATTGTAAGTCTAAGAATTATAAACATCCATATAGGTTAGTATGTTTAGGAATGTGCTTGCATGGTACTTAAAATCGATATTCTTACTCAACTTTTTCAGGATTATCTCATAATTCTCCATTCTATGACAACTCTGGCCTTTAAGGAGATTCCAGATAAAATTACGGAAGAACGTATGAGTTTTAGCAAACACACATGCTAACTTTAAGGCATGAACTTAAAGTTCTTTGACTTAAAATTTTTAAAAGATCTGAAAATAATAATTTAAGCAGACATAATAGCAGACATAACAGAAGATAAAGTCATAACAGAAGAACAATTTTTACATAAATACAATATTATTATCACATCGTTAATACATACTTACAAACTTAGTACAGACTAGATAGATGCATAAGTAGGGCTCTGATACCAGTTGGAATAAGGACCAGGTGGAACAGAGAACGGGCTGGATGACGGCGGACAGAGGAGCGGAACAGACGGGAGGAAGTGGCAGGATGTAGGCGAGGCGAGGATGCAGCGGAGGTCATACAATTCGGAAATTGCGGATTTTTCGGATTCCCTTCCACAAGCCGGGGGTTATCCTTTTATAAGCAAAAAAGAGTATAGGAACAGTACTGCTACAGTATCCGCACTGCTACAGTAGTTGCTACAGTATTCCGCATATTATTGCGTGCTGACTTGTATGTTGACTGTGCTTTTATTGCTGACGTGGCGATTATGTTATTGCTGTCTCATATGCTGACTTGTATGCTGACTTGTTGCTGACTCCGACTCCCCACCACTTTTTATGGTTAGGCCTAGTCTGGTTGTGGAGAATAATAGATTAGTAGGGAAATGTCTTGTAGTAATTTGGTTGTATGCGGTCCCCAGTAGAATTTCAGTCCAGTCTCATTATTTTCATTGTTAATAGCTGTGATATTATCTTTTTTAAAAATCATAATTCATTCATTATTAAGATATCTGTGAGTTTCGCGATCCTGATTATTAATTTGATTATTAATGTTAGTACCAGATAATATTTCTATATATAGGGATGCCGAATAAAGATTAATAGGCATTCTAGTATGCCATGCATATTATTAACAAGTTGGAAAAGAAAATTAATGAAATAAGAGGCATGCAAGTTAATTAGTTACCAGCAACTTGATTATTAATGTTAGTACTAGATAATATTTTGGTTATATATATATATATATATATATA
>JAEMOT010000336.1:172822-193437 GCA_019297695.1 Apostasia ramifera
CCTGCTGCCGCGCGGATCTAGAGGAGAGAGAGAACGATATAGGGTAAAACGATAATTTTAAAAAAAATTAATAATAAAAAAATAAAAAAAGGTCCATTTGATAATATATTAAAACTCAGGGACCTCGATGTTATAAATTTAAAAATGTGGACCTCCACGATGTTAAGCATTAAACTCAAAGACCTGGGTGTAATTTGCCCATTAATTTATTATAGTGATAAACGGAAAAAGGGGGAGGGCTATAAAAGGAATGATGAAGTTATAAATTTAAATTTCTCTGTTTATTTTTAATCAAAATACAAAATGTAAATTATTTTGATAGTATAGAATGTAAATTTTTTAAAAGCTAAGGAACCTATAAATGATCTTTGCAATTGTAGACTTTCAACTTTTAAGGTCTATTTATTTGTAAAATTAAATTTAATAATATTAAAATTAAATTTGAATAGAGATATTTTTTTATTAAAAGTTGTGAATGATGTAAAAATAAATTTAGTTGGTTGTTGGATATGCGAGAAATGCGATATAAAATAATTATTATTTTAGTAATGTACGTACGATGTGAAATAAAATTAATTTTTAAAATTAAATTTTGTGTGTGATGTAATATACCTGATTAAAATTAAATCATCTTAATTTTTAACGGCTAAATAAACGGGACCCTAATGTTAGGTATTTGTATAATATTTACCGTATTATATATATATATATATATATATAGATATAGATATATACTTTGCAATTGTAGATATATGATATTTACAGTATTATATATATATATATATATATATATATAGATAAGAAAGATAAACAATACTGCTTGCTCAATATAATTCAAAAAAGTAACATTTAAAAATTAAATATTTTTAGTTGATTTGAATTAATCTTGAAATTGAAACTTTTGATTTCAACTTAAGACAGAATTGAAATGAAATTAAAATATATAATTCTATTATATCATTATATAAATTAAAATACATTAAAGTCATGTTAAGATATATAATATATATGTATAAAATATTACTATTTATACATACATAATTTAAGATATATGATTTATGATTTTAAATTTTAAGTTATGATTTTAAGATTTAAACTTAGGAGTATTGTGAGATTTTCACCTAAATATATAATTTTTTTCAGATTTGTATAAATATATAAAATATATTATACATGTAAAAATATTATATATATATATATATATTATATATATATTAAGATATATAAATAAAATAATTTTTTAGATGCCAAAATAATTTTTGATATAATTGTGATATAATTTGAAATTTTTATATGAATTTTTGAATAATATGTAATATTAAAATAATTAGATTTCAATTTAGTGCGGCGAATTTAAAAAAATAAAATGGAAAGCCTTCCTTCCTCAACGTAATTTAATACAACTAATTTTATGCAGCCTTCCGCATAAATCACTTTATGCGACCGCGAATTCTGGCCAAAATCCGTGATCTATAACTCACGGATTTTGGCGATTTTGGCTCAAAAATTGCCACCTGGATCGCATAGATATTACTATGCGGAACGACGTATGAAAACATCTTCTTTAAATTATGCGCCCCTCTCTTATGCCTTCTGTCTTCGTCTTCCCCGCTGCAATGGCGCCAGCCGCCAGTGGCCCCTCTATCTCCTCTCCTCAAAACCATCTCCTTCTTCTCTCCCATTGCCGGCGCCGGCGATCGTTTCCCTCTCTTCCGACCACTTCTCCGGCATCCCCGTCGCCCAATTTAAAAGGTAATTCGTAGGGTTTTGAATCATATTCCAATAAGCGGTTTGCTGGATCTTCGATGCTGTTTAATTACTCCTTCATGGCAACAGATGAGGGATGGAGTAATGAGTGGGGATCTGAGGTATTTATGCATGGGGGAAGAGGAAGACCGAGAAGAAGAAAGGGGAGATGAAGTTGAGTTTTGCTCATTTGAAATAATTTCATGATTTTTTTAGGTCATGTACTTTTTTTTTTTTAATAAATTAGTATAACTATAGCATTACACTAAAATAGAGTATAAAATTAACTAATATCTTCTTTTAAGATATCACAAAACTCAATGAGAAGAGACGTATTCCTTTCTCAATAAAAACTACCTACTGTGGTATAGTGCATCAAGAAATCAGTTTTGATACTCACACTACGTTGTATATGTGCAATCTTATAAAAATAAAAAGAAGTCAAAATACTGATAATATGCTCGATCTATACCGCAATCTTTCTTTGAGTGCACTTCTTCTGACTGCACCTCTCTAAGCTGCTGAGCCAAATAATTCTCATCGTGAAAAGTGAGATCTATATAACTTCAAGTGCCTCCATCTTGGTCCCTAGTATTGGGGTGCTAAGAACACAGAGGGCGACACAAAGTTAACATTGGTCATGTCAAAGAATGAATATTTCACCAAGATTGAATAAGATTTTCAAAAGTATGTGCGAAAGAGAAAAAAAGAAGACACTAAGAATATATTTGAGATTAGCAAGAGACTCTCGTGGCCCAAAGTTTTATAAGACTTATTTTAGAGAGGGAACATCACACGCTCACCGACTTGCTTGAGAAGGCCTAGTTGTCGTGGTGGAGGGTGATTTTTGATCGTAGATGCTTCTCAACAAGGTATTGCGGTGCAACAAGCACAAGAAACCCTCCTAAGGAGCAGAGTGCACTCTGCATTAGCATTTAATGTAAGCCGAAATATAATAGATTAATCTTATGAACTATGAGTTGTTAGTAGAAAAACATTAAAAAGGAACATAGAGCAAATTTGTAAGATATTAGCTATTCAGCACATCTTTTTAAGTCACATTTTAAACTCCTAACGCTAATTTAACGGCAATTCTGCTAGCATTAATTTAGCAATGGATTACAAGTTAAGTCATGATCTAACTAAATTTGTTTTTATTTCTCTTATTTTTAAAGCTCATATTAGTATAATAATTAAAGTAAATTCATAAACTAAAAATAAGAAACATTTACTTATAATTTGATTAATTAATGTTTTAAATGAGTTGTAAAAATCTGATGATCTATAGCCCAAATTTTCTTTATACTTAGATCCATAAATGCTTACTTTCTTGCGTAAAAATTATTGCGAAAACACAAAAAATTTCTTCTTTTTTGTGACTCGGTGATGCGATCAATCCATTTCGTTGTGGATTTCATTATATGTATATCTCATGCACATTTCATCATGAATCTACTGATGGCATATTAAAAAACGTTCAATAATTTTTTACAGTATTATTACATACAATACTTAGCGTTGCTCTATAGAATTCTGTGATGACAAGATTTAAAAATAAGTAATAATAATAAGTTAATTAATTAATTATTAAACAACATTAAAAACGTATTAGAAATTAATTTTTCGCCACAGATATATCCTATAATATAATACATCAAATTAACATGTCACGCCAATGTTCATCGTAAACAAAACACACACACCAACAAATCAACTCTTTATCATACTAAATAAGATCAACTTTTAAACAAAACAAAAAACATAATAAATTAATTTCATTTCTCAAATCAAATTAAAACATTTAATTTAATATTATCCTAATATTATATTACATTATCTAAATATTTATTTTTTAAAATATAACTTTATAATTTTTTTAAAAAACATTTACGCAACATTAAATTAATTATTTTTTAAATAACATAACATTAACTTAAACAATCACTCAATAATTATTTAATAAAATAATTACCTACGTACCACACAATTTAATTTTATTTATGTCTTACCCATCCATTCTTAATTAATTACACTATAAATACTCAAAATATTATAAAATCTTACATACACATATTTTAACTTATTTCTATTATAATAAATAATCATAATTTTTCAATAATCTATCTATAATTAAATTACAAAAAATCTGAACCGTACATCATATTATTTTAAGAATATTTAAATATATTTTAAGTGAAAATCCTAAAACCTTAATGTTTAAGTGACAACAAAGAAAAAAAATATCCACAACATGAATTAATTTTAACACAAATCAACGCTTTAATATAATATTAAAGAAAAAAAATATATATACCATTAAAAATAAAAATATAATTTTACTGATTTACTAACAGAATATTTTTTTTTCAAATAAATTTTGATTAAGTCTTAACTCAAATATACGTATATAAAATTTTATAATATTTTGAATATATATAATATAATTAATTAAAAATAAATGAATAAGACATAAATAAAATTAAATTATGTGACATATAAGTAATTATCTCTTATTTAATTTAATAATATGTATAAATAAGTTTAGAAAATGTTACAAAATTTACCACTCTAAACAGATAACAGAAACACTTGACATCTAATTAAACCAAAATTTACAACCCAAATGACGGTTAAAGTTAACCCACAGCTCCATCTGTTTAACGTATAAAATATTCTAAAAATTATTCATTTACACAGAAAGTGATCAGACCCAATAAATAACATACAACCCAAGTGATCAAGTGATTATAACATATAAATTTGAATAATAGAATTGAAATCCATTTTCATACCCACCAAAACATCTGGGTAAATTAAGGGATCTTCAAAGTTGATCTATAAATTTTAAAATCTTTTGTCTGCGTTTGAGATTGATAGGGTGTTAAAATCAGTCCCTCAAATTCTTTTACTTGTTAAACTTTTAACAAGAAGTTTTATTGGCTATGGAGATTTTAATTGAATACATTTAAGAAGAAGTGCCTTGATGCATACTTTTTGCAGATGATATTCTCCTTATTGATAAAATAAAAGAAGACATTAAGATAAAACTCGAGTTATGAAAAAATATATTAAAATGTTTAAATCTTTTGAATCAATTATATAGAATAACAGTGAAATAATTAATAATGTTATTAGTAAAATCTAATGATGGATAAAGTGAAGGAGTACATCTGCGTATTGTGTGATAAAAAAATTTCACTTAAACTAAAAAATAATTTTTATAAAAAAATTATTAGACTAATGATGTTATATGGTGCTGAATGCTAGCTTATAAAATAAAAACAAAGAAGATCAATGTCATAATAATGAAGATGCTAAGGTGGATGAGAAGATACACGAGAAGATTTGAATAACCTCAACTAAAGATAAGCACAGAACGAGTCGACCTAGATTGTTTGGACATATTAATCGTAGGCCGATAAAAAATCCAATAAACAAAGATTATTGGATCTTGACAAAAAGAAGAAGAGAAAAATCAAAAAAAATATGACAAAAAATTATAAAGAGTAATCATACATATTTGAAGCTAAATAAAAATTTATTATTTTATAGAGTGTAATGAAAATAAAGAATTCATATAGCTAATCCCGCCTAGTGGGATAAAAGCTTAATTTGTTATCGTTGTTAAATTTTTTACCATCCTAAAGCAAGTGAAAAACTAGTTTGAAGCATCCTATCAACTCCACTGACCTGAGTGAAAGATTATAACATGCATCGACCAATTTGAAGTATCCTATTAATTTCAGAAACCCGCATGAAAGATTTCCAAATTCACGAATTAATTTAAAGCACCCTTAAAACCTCGAGGCCCCAAGAGCAATTTACTCAAAACATTTTGTCCCACAAAAGTAACATATCAAATAACGCATATTTTCAAATACAAATGCCAATATATATTTCCAGTGAAACATAAGAAGAATGAGAATCTGACCGAGTTTCTAGAGCGTTCCATGATTTGTATGAAAACCTGTATTATTTTGTACGATAAAACTTCAAACTAATTCTTTGCCCTGAAATGGAGGAAGAAATAAGCCCAATGTGAGTTAAATAAAATAATAAAACATGACAGCTTCACAGCAACTTACAAAAGAAATATTCAAAATCAGAAAAAAAAACAAAAGAAATATTCAAGCCAAACCAACTGACAGCAGGAGTTAAATTCTAAGAAAGGCATGCGGAAATTCATCACAAAAGAATGTTTAGGGATTGAAATCTACATTATTTCCTTTTATTACTTGAAGTCAACTAATGCAAAAAAGATTTCATTCAACTCACAATCAATTAATTAAACACAAACATATGCATTTTACAAATGAATACAAATGATACTCAAGGTATGTACATGCGTTATAGTGTTCAAAAAGATATTAGGATAGATACACGCAGAGACTATGAACACCATCCTATTATTATTAGTGGTAATACATAATAATAATATGTAGAATGCATGATTAGTTTTGGGACATAAGATTGACAGCAAAACTATAATCAAGTTCAAGGTTGACTTGAAAAATTGAATAATTTTTATCAAATCAAAACTAAACTCAGCTGGAATCGAACATAGAATTGAGTTTGACTCGCTCTAGCTTGACTCAGTGCTCTTCCTAATACATGAAGATCAGATTTCCTTATAACAATTCAATTGAAACCCTTTAGGAACACGAAACATTAAGTAGGTGGTGACCATAGCGAGGCTATCTAAACCAAAGTTTCAAACTCCAAGAGACCAGCATTATCAGCGAAGTGCATTATCACAATTAGCAGACCAATTTGTCTTGGTCAAAAAGGTTAATAGTAAATGGCATATGTACTTGGATTTAAAGAATCTAATAATGCTTGCCTAGAAGGCTTCTACCTACACCCTTGAATCGAAGCCCTTGTAGACAAAACGACTGGTTTTGACAAAATGAGTTTCCTCGATGCATTCATAGATTACCATCAACTTAAGATGGCAGAAGAAGAAGAAAAGGTAACATTCACACTAATTCCTACACCTCTAATTATAAGGTCATGCCATTCAGCCTAAAGAACTCATAGGTGACGAATCAAACAATGGTTGACTATGTATGTCTTCAAAAATCAAAAAAAGGGAACTAGAGGCTTATGCAGATGATGTCCTCACAAAGACTGCAACTCATAATATACTAAACCTCAAAGAAATGTTTGAGATTTTGCGAAAATATCAAATGAAGCTCAACCCCTTCAAGTGCATAATTAGCACAATATCCGAGGGGAAGAAGCCAACCCTGACAAAATCACCACATTTCTGAACACGCCTTCTTCGAGCTCAATCACTGAGTTTCAGAGAATAATTGGCTAGCCACTAGCCTTAGCTGCTTTATTTCAATAGGGACAAGTGCCTACCATTCTTTAAGTGCCTCCGAGATAGCACCAAGACAGAGTGGACCCAAAATTTTGAGGATGCCCTTATCAAGTTAACAAAATATCTCATCACAGCTCCAATACTCGATACCCTCATCAAGAGTGAAGTTTTCATCCTGACCACCACCATCTATACGGTACTTACACAAAAAGATAAGGACATGCAATTGCTAGTCTATTACACTAGCCCACATGTTAACGGGCTCCAAGAATGCGTATGCCAGGATGAAGCATTGGAGGTAATGAAGCAAATACAAGAAGAGAAGCATGGAACCCATAGTCGAGAAAGGAGCGTGTCACTACCAGTTGGTTTTGACTATATAACCAAATGAGTAAAAGTGAAGCTAATCCCTACTACAACCATCGAGCACATAGAAAACTTTCTTTGGGCTAACATACTATCCGAGATTACCAATTAATTTCTTTTTTGTATAGCCTATGGACATGGGGCTATCATCTTTGTCGAGCTAGAGTATTTCTTACAAAAAGTTGAAGTTTAGACAAATTTAACCAAGAAAATCTATATCTTTTGATGCAGGAAAATGATGAATGAATCTCGACAACTTGATCGTAACTTACTTGAGAGGAACCAGAGAGCATGCTACTTTGAGATGGCTAGAAAAGAAATGTCGGATAGGACGCTACGGCAATAAGCAAGTTAAACCTAAGAAGCCTCCTCCTTGCTAACAGACCAAAGCTCCCCTCGAAAACCGTCAAGCTCCTTTTTCGCTGCCTCAAGCTCCACTTTCACATCCTCTAGCCGCTCCTTCGACTCCGCCTCCAACACCAAAATATTCATCGTGGCCTCCTTAGGATCACACCTGTAAACAAAGAAGAGGACTTCATCAATCTCCGAGCCAAGGTCAAGCACCTAATTGGGAAGCACACTTGACTCTTCCTCTTCATCCTCAGCTAACCTCAAAATCAGAGACTCACCAACCACTGCCAGCACAATCTTCAGGGGTTGCATCGAAGAGTAGGAGCTACACTCAATGGATGAGACATAGTCAGAATAAGCTCCTTCTGTCTCGACTTCTTCCTCCCCATCTCCATCTCCATCCCCTTCGAGGAAGAGTCTCCTGTCAATGTAACGGTGTCGGCAGTGGCCCTCTCCGGCTCTGGCACAAGCGAAATCCCCTTCTCTGATGCCAACGAAATTGTCTTCTCCGACACCAACGCAGTCCCTTTCTCTCTTTCGGCAAGTCGTGCCAAATTTTTCCCCTCCGAATGAAGAACACTCTTTCAAAGAACTTTGTTGATCCCGGGGTTCGACAACCTGCTCGCTTTGTCAAAAGGGGCTTCTGGTCGCTGCATGCGAATCATCCTTTTAGTCTTTCTTTAACTTGGCACCTTTCTAACGACTGACAACACTAACAGACATCCTTTCTAGTCTCTCCGACATAGAAAGTGAGGTAGAACTTAAGGGAGGTCTCTTATAGGCAAGGGGCACAACGTTCACACTCTATGAGGCAAAAATTCCCGCCAAGTGCCTGCAGACAATAAATGCACGCTGCAGGTTATGCATTAAGGGGCGGGGGGGAGGGGGTCAACTTGATGTAAGGTAAAATCACCATGTCAGATTCACCTGTCATGTGAGGTTAATCAGGTTAACAATGATTGCATTAACTCAAATAATTCGAACAATCAGGCTAATCAAATAATCCGCTAAGGGACCGAGTCTAACCAAGACCGAACTAACTCAGCCAAACCAACCCAGCCAAACCAAGCAAAAGGTTCATCAAATAGCTCAATGGGTCTTTGTCCCGCTCGTTCAGCCCACTTTCTCCCCCTCTCTTTCTTTCTCTCTCCAAAAGCAATTAATGTCGTCGTTCGCACCATTCCCCCGCACTATGGTGTGTTGGCTAGGAGAGGTAGTTCCCGCCTAAGGTAAAGTCGACTCCGTATGGGCTGGCCTACCTATCATCCCATACCCAAGAAACCTCTCATTAATGAGAATTGCTTGCTCCACCAACTCCATCCACTTTGCCTAGCTATAAATAACCCCATTAAATGCAAATGGGGAAACTTTTTCTTTCTCCCTCTTCTCCTGTTAACTACTTCAACTTTTGACATGCAGTTCTGCTAGCCTATATATGTTTTTCGACTAACTCTTTTATGACTAGACTTCGTAACTTGACCTGATTTCCCTACAAAAGTGAATCATTCGTATATCTCCCACTTCCTCCCTCTGGATTGTGGGAACCTCTCTCCTTTCTCTTCTACTCCAATGTTTTCTCACCTTCTCTCACCATGAAACATGTATAACCAATTTTATCCGTGTAATCTCCCGACTCCTTTCCTCTTAATTATGTATTGTCAAATTGTTTGGAAATTATTTCCCGAACACCAGCGATCATAAATTTTGAGAGAAAACTAATCAATATTTGTTATATTAAGAGATTCCCCAAATACCAAACATCAATTCTGACTTATTGAAAAGATGAATTTAGCCCAAATGTGAGTTAGTAATTTTCAATTATCTTCAATCTAGTTTTATTTAGAAACTTAGCAAACTAATTTGTAGGCTTGATTAATTTCTAAATTACTATTATAAATTAACTTATAAAATCTTATATCTGAGTGAGATTAATCTGTAAACTAAACTATCTTTGTGCATGCGTACCACATTCACAGCCAATAGCTGAAAAATGATTGTCTCAAATTTATGTGAATTACAATTCAGAAGAAGAAATGATACCTAAGATAATATGAGGATAATTTGCTATGAAACGCCATGTCCTTTTCAAGTAGAACAAAACAAGATATTACCAAGCATAAAGCACCAGCTAAACAAACAAAAACACCTTGCTAAAAAATGATGGGGATAAAAAAAGTAAAATGTAGCCATTAATTAGGTAAATGAATCATAATGTACGAAGACTTGATAAAATTACGAGGCTGTTTGGAATGGGATGAGTGCAAATTAGATTTTTGGACGTTTAGAATAATTTTTCTCAAGAAGTTTGAGGGATAAAGTTGTTCATAAAAGAGGAAATCTGAGATGTTCGGAATGAGCGTTAGCTTGATCACAAAATTGGGTAAAGCGTATATCAGATAAAACTTAACCTTAATTCAAACCAACTCCTTAAAATAGTTAATATATGCAGTAGAATATGAGGTATTATAAACCAACCATGAAATATCAATTTTGTTTAATTATCTTTCTGGGTCCTCAAACACGTAGAACCTCCAATATCCGTTTCTGCACTTACCTTTCCAAATATTTATCCTCTGTTGTATTAAGAACAATTTCATCACCGGCTTCAATGAAAGGAGGTGCCTGAGAAACATCGTCAGCAATATAGAAGAAGGTTCAAAAACTAGCAGCAAATTTATTTCAACACAAAAAGACTATTTGACTATTCCAAGTCACATAACTTCCATTTAACACAAAAATATCAAAATAAAAATCTAAAAGAAATAACGCATAGTATTGTCATCATGATAATTAACTTGACATTTATAAAACAAAACTATGAGAATACCATCACTGTGAGCCCATTATCAAGGACTACTTTTTTGTACCTGCAATCATAAAGAATTGAAAATCTCTCAGCAACCATATCAAGAAAATTATTTATGGTCAAAAATTATCTATAGTCCAACAAAATTATCTACTCCATAATTTCCACAATAGATAATTTTTGTGGGACTTTTTAAAATGTTTAATTTCTTTTACTTGTGAAGTTCTGCATAATATTTTCCATGCGATAAGGCAAGATTCATGGGTAAGGGTGAGCAAAATAGCTGAAACTTAGAAGTTACTCAAAAATTGAGTTGGTTTAAATTCAATAAAAAGAAGATTCGAATCATGAGCCAATAGCCTGGCTCATAACTAATTTCGAGTCAATTTCAAGTTTGATGTGACAACTATGTCTTTATCCCACTAGGTGGATCCAGCTACACAAATCCTTTATTTTTATTGCATTCTATCAAATAGTAATGACTCATTTAGCTCTAAGTATGTGAGATTATTCTTTATAATTTTTTGTCATATTTTTTTTTATCTTCCTTTTCCTCTTTTTATATGGGTAAGATCTAATAACTCAATTTCTCTTACTAAAACTTCTATTGACCTATGATAAATATATCCAAACTATTTAAGCTAATTCTCTCTCAATTTATCATAAATTGTAGCAACTCAAATCTTCTTGCACATATACTTATTTCTCATCTTATCTTTTCGTGCATATCCACTGATCTACCTTAATATTTTTATTTCTGTGACACTTATTTTACTGAAATGTTTATGTTTTGCATGCCAATACTCAGTACCATATAGCATTGTTGGTCTTACTATGGTTCCATAAAAATTATCATTAAATCTAAGTGAAATTTTTCTATCACACAAAATATTAGATGCATTCCTCTACTTAATTCATTATGCTTGAATTCTGCGAATAACACCACCAACTATTATACCATCACTTTGTATGATTAATCCAGGGTATCTAAATCACTCACTTTTCCCAACAACTCGATTACCAACTGTTACTTCTCTAATACAAGTGCTTTCATCTCAACTAAATTTGTACAACACGTATTTGATTTTAGATCTATTACAACGAAAACTTTTAGACACTAGTGTATTCCTCCATAACTTAAATTTCACCTTAACCACATCTCTAGCCTTACAAACAAAACAACAACAACATTTTGTATCTCTAGCCTTATCAGTAAAAAAAAATATTATAGGAAAAACATATGAAAGAAAATTATAGGCTTAGCCCATTTACTCTTTCCTCCCCAAGACTTATTGCTTTGTGTAAATTAGGTAGGGAGGGAAAGGGAGAGTCATCTGCTTGCAGCTAGCTATAAAATGAGCCATTGGTCTAAGGAATTGGGCTTCTAACTACACCATGGATACTACCGGAAATAGAGAGTGATGGGGTGTGAGGGTTGGGTTTAGCCATTACAACCTCCTCTTTATTCTGGTCCCTAAAGCACTATACACTATTCAACTTAACACATTAAAAAAGGAATCCTGCAACTACTGTGAGGAGTTGAGGCCTTGTGCACACTGAGAAATTGGAATGGTTGGAGAGCTAGAAGCATGCATGTGTTGCTCAAGAGAAGCCTCTTCCATGCATCGAGGTGCGAGGTGTGGTGGTTACTTCAAGTAGTGTTTTGTTCATGTTGCAGCACAGTAGGCCACACTAATCCTTCGTGTTGAGTTTCCAGGGATGATTGCGCTAACACTTGCTGCCTAGGTAGGGAATTCCCTTTTGGTTTGGCACTAAAAGTAGGTAGGGGTTCTTTTGACCTTGCAAAATTTAAGAGTTTGCTTCTAAGAGGTTTAGCAACTGACTTGCTTCTTGCTGAGATTCAAAACTAAAGGTTGTTGTGCAAGCATCCACATGGCGTTTCCACATCGGTTTGGACCATTCAACCAAGTTTTCACTGTCAATCTGGATACCAACCCCTGCAACAGGTTTGGTCTTCTTAGCTTTCTTCTTAGCCTTGTCCTTCACCAAGGGTTGATTTGATCTGTTGTAGCTTTATGTGTATTCTGCGTTCCAGCAGTGTTTTCTACAGTTTCCCAAGGATTGTGATGCAAAATAGAGTTCACAAGCTGAGTGCAACAACAGCCAATTTCTTTATCACCACTTGGGGTGGAAGAACTGAGCTTGAGCTCCAGAATTTACAGGTACCTGCTGTGGGGACAAGTAGTCCCCATGTGTCCCACCTTTCCAGATCTAAAACATACAATTGAGTCTCCCTCATATTCAACCCTTTATACAAGCCTTCTGTTAGTTTCATTCACCTAGGCCCCTGCTTTTAGTGCCTTGCTTCAACACGAACATAGATTTGAGCAAAGTCGATCTTGTTAGTGTCAAATCAGTGTTTCTAGACCTCCAAGTTATTCGGGCTCCTCTTCCATTTGGTCAGCCCAAGAAGGGGAATTTGTAGTTGTGTCATCAATAGTAGGTTCCTCTTTCGCATTTTTATTGTTGAAATATCTGCCAATGTTAAAGAAATGGCCTACCTGCCATCTCCTTTGCGACAGAAAGATGAGAGGTTGTTGTTGCTGTATTTCCACTGTCCAAGGCACTAGGCATAGAATAACTCGCTTTAGCTTAGGAGGAGATCCTCCCCTTTTGCCCAATGAGAGTAGAACACCCGAGACTTGATAAGAACTCATCCATCTCTGCAAGAGTAGTGCTTCAAGCAAAGTAGTAGTCGGAGTCAGGTCACGACAAGTGCCCCCCCTCCCCCTGATCTTTGTTGTACCCTCTTCAAACATTGTCACCAAAAGTGCATCATCTAGAAACCATAAAACCACCTAAACCCAAGATAACCAATTCAGTTGCTTATTTTCCACCATTTCTCTGAGGGATATGGTTCAACACTGAGTTGAATGGTTTATTCCTAATTCCAAACCTTTTGTTTCCTTCTTTTACCTTATATAATAAATGTGTGTGTATGTATATATATGTATATATGAATACATATATATATATATGTGTGCATATCTGTGTAAATGCATATGTATACACATATATATACATGTTTTTCGTAATTCAAATGTCATAATGTTCGTTTCTTTCATTATAAAGAAAGACAAAAATTCCTTGTCAATACTCTTCTCCTAGCCCTTGCTTCATTTCTCCAAATATGTTTTCATTCATTCTCTAGTGCATCTGTAATGTCGAGCATTTTTATATAATATTACTGCAGAATAAACATAAGTACCTCAAACATTTGTTACGATTTGCACATTCAAATTTAATTACCAAAATTGTTCTTATTTTTGTCATAACCAAAGAAGATACTGTTAAAGTTTTGTACATACATAGGCCACTAACTTTTCCTCCCTTTGTGATGTGTGGCAAATCATGATTCACAATCTCCTCGTGGAATGTTGCCAATCAGAAAAAAAGGTTCACAATCTCTCTTCAACTAATCATTGAACATCCATTCTCTTGATAACAGAAACAGAATCAATGTAAAAGGTACCCTCACTCCTCCTATATCCTAATCATGCATCAGAAAAAGGTGAAGAACACAAAAGCTTCTTGGTTCTCACTTAGTTTCACTAGGGCTATAAGCTTTCCCCTATTTATAGAATATATTTACATAAAAATGGCAAGTTTGTACACATTTGCGTCATTCATTGCAGCCTACAAGCCAATTAGGTTTATCCCGCATGTGACGCAGGCGTCTCTTTTTGATCCTCAACGTGTTAAGAGGTGGGACATCGACCTTTTTCCTTGAGGATACTTCTTAAAGGTGGGCCATCGATCTTTTTCCTTGAGGATACTTCTTCAATCTACCTCAAGCATATGTGTCATTGCCAACAAGGCCTTAAACTGAGTTACCATTAGAGTTGAAGTTTAGTTCTATCTCAATATGTCATCAAGGCCTTTGACACGAGGTGTTAATGTTGAATTTTTTTACTCGAGTTATCGTCAAATGATTTTTCTTGAGATCCTTAGAGAAGAGAGAAATTTTGAAATACTTCCTTTTGGGAAGTCCACAAAAAGGTCTTGTTGACAAGGATTCAAAGTTCAAATACCATTATTCATTTCAGAATTTCGACATTGTGGCTTGTCTTCGAGAACCCACAACCTTTGTGGTTATCACTCGAGGTGACGTTGTCGATGTGTCAGCCCCCATTGATGCTCTTCGAGAAGACATCGTCAACAAGTCAGGTCTTGCTTTATTGGCCTCAAGTATCTTCCAAGATGCCTCTGTTTGTTCCATACATCAGGCATCCCATATTTGAGGATCCATGAGGCATCCGTTGAGTCCTTCGATGAGGCACCTTCCTCGTGCTCCCTTTTCTTTCTTCTCCTCCTTGGGATGAAATTACAAAGGAAAAAAAGAATATTTGTAGGAAGCATTAACCATTATCTTGACTAGCCCTACCTACCTCAAGGTCGATGGTGTTTATGTTATCTAAGTTCACAAAGTAGTTCCTTTCTTTCTTGGTAACCCTCCATTGTTGGCCATCCTATTGTATACTCTATCTCAATTCTAGAGGTGGCAGGCCAAAATATCACTTGATAGATATCAAGTCGTAGTGTTTCACTAATCACCTTGTTGATATACCAAGAGAGATCAAAGAGAAGTAGACAATGTCGATTGACAACCAATCAAATGCCTTTTTAGATTTGCCCAGGGTCGTAGAACTACGTGTGAGACATTGTCTTTAAACAAACATTGGACGAGATTAGCTAAGATCGATACTTCGAGTTGCCACAGAATTTAACCTAGTCTACAAAGTGAATAGTTCCTTGAGAATGCTGCTCCTCCATTTCCTTTGTCATTACCATCAAAAATAGTGTCAGGTTCACAACAGTGTGTGCCCTTGTATTCCTTTAGTCCTTTGAGAAAAGCTTTGATGAAGTTCCCAACACTTGTTGATGTGACCAAAGATCTTGAGGTCGCACCTAGTTTCTTGAGATCACATGCTAATTTTCTTTTCTATGATCGATGTTCCTCCTTTGAAGATTATAACCAAAGGAGAACCAAAGAATTGATCGAGACATCAAATATAACCAAAGGTGCTTCCCTGATCGATGTTCTATATAATGAAGATACTGAGCTCGTCTGCTATGCATCCCTGAAAACCTTATGTGAATTTTATTGATTGTCTACTAATCTTCAATCGAAAAGGCAAATGTGATGGTTTGGCGCCCAAACATGGAATACCCTTAGATAGATTCCACTTTTCTAGCATAATCCACACAATTTGATCTTTCTTCCTCAAAGCCCATTGAGTACAACACCTCTCAGATCAACTATTTGAACCAACCCCAAGCGATCTCACATTTTTCAGATTGAAAGTGGATATTACACCATGTTAGGAGATAATAATTGACCATCAATCGAAAAAAAGTCACCATCTCGGATGAATCATACCCATAGAAAATAAAGTATGGCTCTAGATGTTCTAGCCACAAGTTCGACTTTTTAGCATCAATACTCCAACATGGATAGGGAGATCGATTTTGATTCATCTTAACGATCTTGGCTTCTCATTCATAAATGTGCTTCGGTTTTGTAGAGGCACTCCTTCAACTCTCAAATGATGGTCTTCACTCTATAAGGCTAGCTAACTAAGAGCTCTGTGAAAGAACTCCATCACAACTATACAATGTTGTATGAGAGCAACTTGTGGTGATTGGTTGGTCAAATTTGATGTCTCGATCAATTCTTTGGTTCTCCTTTGGTTATAATCTTCAAAGGAGGAGCAATCAGTAGCTTTGTAGGCATTTTTACTATGCACCATAGGTCTGGGATTAATACACTATTACATCATCTCGTTTCACCATGCCGCTGCATCTACCTTTTCGAGCCGCAAAACCACTCGCCTTAACTGGAACACGCCTCAACTCCGACACGTTGCTCCTTCAACCGACTTCACCCGACGACGCTTGTCTCCTCCGTAAACTCATCTCACCTGCATCCATTAATTTTTATTTAGTCGCATCGATCCCATGCTCGGCGTACCTCTCAGAGCTCCATGCAGATATTCGTTGACAGGCCAGCTTCGTCCGCACGTCCATCGCACCAGCTTGAGCTCACCCTCCATGTGAGACAACTTGGCTGAACCCACCAAACCTCATCAACTCCTCTATCAACAATTCAAACCATAACATTAGCTTGATTAATTCAAACCCGAACAAACTATGAGTATTATACAAAGAGAACTAAGGCTTAATAACATTAGATGAGGTCAAGTATATGAATCATTTGCTACCATTGCATTGTATTAAATAACATCTTATTTAGTTCTATATTTGCAAAATCATTTTTTATAATTTCTTGACATATCTTTTTTAGTTTTCCTCTTCCACTTTTTACGTGAGCAAAATTAAATAATTCTCTTCTCTTTATTTGAGCTTCTATCTGCCTATAATTTATATGTTCAAACATTTAAGTAACTCTCTCTGAACTTATTATCAAGTGAAGCTACTCCAACGTTCTCACGAATATACTTATTCCTCATCTTATCTTTTCGTACACACTCAATCATCCACTTTAGCATCTTCCTTTTTACAAAACTTATTTTATTTGTATATTTCTGTTAGCATTTAACATTATATAGCATCATTGGCCTTAATATTATCTTATAAAATTTATTTTTAAGATAGTGAGATTTTTCTATCGTACAACACAAAAAATGCACTCAAAGTTAATACGCTTGGATCTTAATAATAACATCACCATCTAAAAAGAGTAATATCATAAAATAAATTTGCAACCTCCCCATTTTGTTTGGAATAGTTGGCAAAAGAGAGAGGATTAATCCTTCCCATCTTAACAGTTTAAAGCCACCTCCCCCTCTTAAGAAAGAGAGGGGAGGGGAGGTAGAGCTGTTGCATTGATGTAATTAATAGAAAGAAAGATGGATTTTTACATGACTGGAAAGCGAATGATTTAATTAAGCTCAATTTGAATTAACCTAGATCCATATGGCAGTCGAACCAAGTCTGACCCAATTGGGTAAACTCAAGTCTAATCCAAATCAAATAATTTTGCACCAACAGCATAGATTTTGTACTCAATGTCAAATTGGTGGGTTTAACTGGTTTCCTGGTAACTTTGTGAGCCTATAACTCATGTCAGTAGATGAAAGGAAAAAAAAATTGAGAAGGATATTATGTGATATAACTTAAGCTCCTATTTGGTTTTGGGAGAAATTAACCATAAAAAAGTAATTTAAGCACAAACCCAAACAGATTGTTGGTCAATTTATCACTACGAAATTTGTTTATATTAGACAACTCAAAACTATTTATCAATGATATAGATGAATTTTACATATTTAACCTCACTGACATCAAGAAAGCTTTTAGTTGCTGGCTTTTGCTATCAAGGAAAGATGTATCAAAATATAACCTAACCATAAGCAAATAAATGCATCTATTTCATACTAACAAGCAACTATTCAAAAAAATAGCATCAACAGCCAAATGTAGTGCAGTGAGTAGAAATAAAAAAAAGAAATGGACAATACTTATATATTCAATGTGCTAAAACTTACTGAGGAGCAAGCGTAAGACCCTTTGTATGCGGTTGTGCTTGCACTACGGTGCATGTTACCCTTTGAGGAACAGAAGCAGACATGGGTTTACCATCAAAATACTGAACACAGATGCTCATTTCCTCTGTCCAACAAACGAATGCAAACTTAACAAAGAGAAACAAAAATAAAAACTAGTTTAGGAAGGGTGATAGATTGTCATTTTGCAAGTACAGCATATTGTTATCTCATCATTCAAATCAAGATTTTAAAACCCTGTTTTGTTTCGGCCAAAAGGAATGAACTCTGGGTTTGGCATTTTCAATAATTTTGGCAGTTATAATGAACAGTTTTTGGCTCGAGCTTCAGCTTCTTTTAATTTTAAAACAAAAAGTATAAAAAAAAACTCCACTGATAATAAAATATAACATCATGTAATACATTTGTCCTAAACTTCAAATCCGATACCTTCCTATTCTCATATAAAATAAGGAAAAAATCTAAAAATCACGTAAACTACAACAAATAATGTCCAAAACAATCATATAAATCAAAAAAAAATTCTAAAATAATTTATTATAAATGAAATGATTAACTTTTGTCTTCAAACTATCTTCTACTAAATCAGTTATGTTTCCCACTTTTATGCATACAAGTACAATCTAAAGTATTTGTTTGTTTAGTTGTATTTCACAAGTTTTCATATGAGGATACATTATGATAATTATCTACAAAATCCCCAGAAGACAAAGTTTAGGCTTCAATTTAAAAATGATGGTATAACACCCCAGTGATCAATATTGCATTTCACGCATGTTTAATCACTGTAGTAGATAACTAGCCCAGATAATAGAATGTTGGGACAAAAAAAAGGCCCCGCTTGGTGACTTGATTAAAGCTTAATTCAAATGATAAAATTTTATCTTGGGATAAGTGCAGGGTGTCATAAAATAATTTTATGTATACATGTAGGATTTTAAAAGTAATTAGTTTTTCCCTTCATATTTGTGTAGGATATGAAACATAAGTAACTATTATATTGAGGTTTAAGAATGAACATGATTTTAATTGTCAGATATAAGTGTGCAACCAAATGGGGCCAAAGATTCTATCCTGTTTTGACTGGAAAAGGCTGAAATTAGCGGAGTCAAAATGACTTTGCCCTGCTATGATTGGATAATGCCAAAACAGAGCTCAAACTCTACTTGAATAGCTAAAACTTGACCTTTTAAGCCCAGATGGAAATTGTGGCTCTTTAGTGCTAGCCAAAATCAAATAAAAAAAACCAAACTGAATCATTTTCTTCTAGTTTGAAAACCATAATCAGAATGAAAAGGTGTTGTTTCGTGCAGCAAGCAAATAGAAATCTTCACGAGGAAGCTTGTTTCAATAGAGTCTGCATGCCACCCAATTTGTATGTGTAAGAGTGTTAACATAAGAAACAGGAAAGCTCTGCTAACGGAAGGCGCATGGGTGTCACATAAGCAACGTAGAGAGGGGAAACTGTGAACTGGAAGAAAATAGTGGTAAAATGCAGAAAAATAAATAAAACCAGGATCTAGGTGGTTCAGAAAGATTCTCCTACATTCATTTCGGTTTGAACCATTTAACGTACACCCCTAAATTTGATAACTGATATAGTGCAATAAAAACAAAAAAAATTATGTAACCAACTCCACTTAGTGGGAAAAAGGATTGATGGTTGTTGTTGTGCTAAAGTAGGCATACTAAAAAAAAATGACTAAATGTGCACTCCATATATTCAGTTTTTGATCTACTGAGATGCAAACCTTTAGATTATAGAGCATTCCTCCAAAGCTCTAATTTCGCTTTAGCTCCCTCTTTAGTTTTCTCAATAAGGACAATATCATCTGCGAAGAGCATACACCAAGGCACTTCATCTTGGATATGTCCAGTCATGACTTCCATAATCAAAGCAAAAAGATACGGACTTAAAGCCGAGCCTTGGTGTAATCCAACTGTAATAGGAAAATCCTTAGTCAAACCTCCTTGTGTCCGAACAGAGGTAACAGCTCCTTCATACATGTCTTTAATAACTTGAATATAAGCAGTGCAAATCTCTTTCTTTTCTAAAACTCTCCAAAGTACTTCTCTTGAGACTTTATCATAAGCTTTTTCCAAATCAATAAAAACCAAATGTAAATTTTCCTTTCTCTCTTTAAATTTCTCCATTAAACTTCTTAGTAAATGAATGGCTTCTATAGTAGATCTACCTGGCATAAAACCAAACTGATTCTTTGATACCTTAGTATTATGGCGTAACCTTTGTTCGATCACCCTCTCCCAAAGTTTTAAAGTATGACTCATTAATTTAATTCCTCTATAATTGGCACAATTTTGTACATCGCCTTTATTCTTATAAATAGGTACTAATATACTCTTTCTCCATTCATTTGGCATCCTTTTAATCTTCAAAATCATATTAAACAATCTAGTGAGCCAAGAAACTCCTTCATCTCCTAAGCACTGCCAAACATCAATCGGGATGTTATCT
>JAEMOT010000336.1:200955-233403 GCA_019297695.1 Apostasia ramifera
TTCGATTAATTTTATTTTTAAAATATATAAGATTTTTAAAATATTTTTAAAAATTTATGTAAAATATGAAATTGAATTATTTCAATATTAAATTGATATAAATTTTAAATTAATATTAATTTAATATTAAATGTTTTTAATGATCTGCCCTGTTTACTATTTTTATAAGTCAGAATCTCAGAGATGTCTAATATTTTCAGTCAAACTTCAGTATCATAAATGATTAAATACAATAATTTTTAAAAAATAAATATGGGCAAATTACGCTGGATTCTTGAGTTTAGTAATAATAAAAGTTCACATTTTCAAAATTTTAATATATAATTTTTAATTTTTAAAATTTTAATATCTAAATTTATTTTTAAATTTTTTACTATTAAAATTTTTAAAATTACAATTATACTCTGCCCCTCTCTCTCTTGCTAGCACAAAGAAATAGAGAAAGAAAAAGGTATAAATAGTATTTTAAAAATATTTAATAATAAAAAATTTATAAAAAACTCAAATATTAAAATTTCAAAAATATGATACCTAAATGTCATTATATCTAAATTTAAATACTCAAGTGTAATTTATCCAATAAATATTTATACATACATAATCATAGTAAATATGAAAATTTCAATCTTGCAAATAAAAAACAAAACAAAAACTTTATGCTAAAAATTTCTATCAAAAGAACAAAGCAAAAAAAATTATGCTATTATGATATGCAAAATTTTATGCACTCCAAGATAATTAATTTTAATATTTATTTTCAGCATTCTTTAGAATATGATTCAATCAGTTTAAATCCATAAAAATCTAAATAACAAAGTTACCAAATATTAAATATCAATGATTTATATCTAAAAATATAAGCATGACTATTTATTGGTTTTAATTAAATGCTATCATTGAAATAAGCATTTAGTTATTTTGATCTTACTTGTCACTTTTTTTATATTTTTTAAAAAAAATAATTACACCCCCATTAAAATCTCATAAAATTATATATTCTACGTAATAATTTGAAAAAATATTATAAAACAAATTATTAATATATTTTTATTAATTTTACACATATGCTTACAAACTATAATAAAAACTTTTCATATTAAGTTAAATTTTAAATAAATTATATACATAATTAATTTAAAATTAGTGTTTAATTATTTGTCAAATTAAATTTAATAAAATTAAAATTAAATAAAAATATTTTTTTATTTAAAATTATGAATAATATAAAATAAAATTAACTATTGTATTACAATATATAAAAAATATAATATAAAATTAATTATTATATTAAAATATATAAAAAATATATTATAAATTAATTATTATTTTAATAATATGTATAAAATATAAAATAAAATTAATTTTTAATATTAAATTTTATATATAATATAATATAACAAATTAAAATTAAATAAAATTAATTTTTAACTTCAAAATAAACAAAACCTTAACATTTAATTTATAACATTAACAGTCAAACTTATAATATAAAATTTAATATTTTAAATTTTAAATTATAATTTTAAATCTTAAAATTTAAAATATAATAAAATCTTATTTAAAAATAATATATAACCCATAATTTTTAATAAATAAAATATGATATACATAATTATCCTTTTAAAAATCATATTTCATATGAGAATAAAAAGGAAGTATCTTTTCATAAATTCCAATAATTTTGGTAAACAAAAAATCACAAATATTTAATATAAAAAACAAATATTTCCATGCACAGATTTTTAAGTAATTTTTAAACTAACAGAAAACCTATACACTTATTCAACAAAGTAAATCAAACAAAAACAACCAGACTCTACTTCAATCACTTCCAAACATCAAAATAAAAAGAGAAAAATAAAGAGAGAAAAATACCAGCCTACTGAAATTTTCTATAGAAAAAACCACAAACAAAAATTCAAAAAGGGCTGAGGAACTGAATTATTTATTTATAAATAGAAAAATAACAATTTCAGTCTTAAGTTTTGCAACAAAAATTAGGACCAACCAAAAAGTTTCAGTAACATCACAGGAAAGAAGCAAAAAGTAGCCGTTGAATTCAAAATCATGATAGAAAATAGGGTAAGTTACATCTGAGTCCCTAAATTTAAAGCATATTATCACAAAATTCACAATTTTAAAAATTCAAAATTTAAATTCCTAAATCATATATATACATGATTCAGATTTATTTTTATTTTTTAATATTAACATTTTATAAAATTACTAAAATACCTTCTCTTTCTTGATCTCCTCCACTCTCCTCTCTCTCATTCCCCTGAAAGCTGGGAGGCGAAGGTTTGGGCCGCATTGAGAATGAATTATTTTGCAATGCAATAAAAAAGAGCTGAGGAACTGAATTATTTATATTATAAATTAAAAAACAAAACACGCAAGATACTTCATAATCATGAGTTTTGTAACAAAATTGACAACCTACCAACATATTTCAGGAAAATCACCGGAAAGAAGCAGTAAGTAGCCGTTGAATTCAAAATCATTAGAGAAATGGCATAACTAGGAACCAGCGATGGTTTGGGCCTTATTGAGAATGACTCCCTCATACTTGACTTGAAACCATTTCATGGCGTCCTCTTTGGTCACCCTGTGCTGAACGCCCACCCTCGACTTGCAGCGCCGCCGGCGAGCTACACGGTAGCCAGGGCGCTCCAGAACCACATAGAAGTCCATCCCATATATGCCAGTTGAAGGATCATACCTGGGGCCAAAGCATCCATGAGCAGAAAATATAGGCTAAGGTATATCCGAAGAAGCTATTGAAAATAAGCAAAACTAGTTATACAACATAGTAATGCGCTATTTCAGAATAGACTTGAAACAGAACAGGTGAGGTAACGTAGACCCAAAATTTCAAAAAGTCTCGTACTCTCATACAGGTCCTACAAAATTAATTACGGAACATAGTAATGCGTTAATTTAGAATAGACTTGAAATAGAACTGTTGAAGTAACTGAACCCGTAGAAAGTAGATCTCAAAATTTCAAAACAACCCGTGCTCTGCTCTCATACAAGTCCTACAGGTTCACATCAAAGTCCATCAAGGTCATTACACCAGTAGAGTTACCTAATCACAAAATGACAATTTTGCCCTCTCTCTACCCCCCTTGGGAGCAAATGAACTGAGTGTTCATGAACAGCTCGATGTTCATTTTGATAAGAACTCCTTCATATTTGGTTCGTTTATATTAACAAACAAGCTTGAATACAATTTTATAAGCTCGATTAGTAAATGAACAAATCTAACCATACTAGTGTTGGTGAGACAGGAAGGCTGTGACTAAGCTTTAGAAGGTGAAAAAAAGAAGAATAAAATTAGGGGTTCAATGATTTCCACCCTACGCCCCAGCCCTTTTCTTCTATAATTTAAAATCGATCTAATTTCATGAATTGCTATACAAATTTCATGAACCAAAAGAGGTAAATTAATTTTATTCAAGTATCAAAATGTGTACAAACTCTAGACCTATAAATAGCAAAATTCTCAACACTACAACTCTGATTTCGCAATGTAGAACTAAACAAAACTGATTTAAAATTAAAGAAAAAATAATCTAAAAAAAAGAAAAAATGTCAATTTATTTTAAAATTAAATAAAATCAAATTTAAAATAAACTACCCTAATTTTTACCAAATCTACTTAACAAATAACTCTCAAATTTAGACTAATTAACTTAATCAGACGGGTTAAACTAGTCATTACTCAACCAAGGCCAACTAATAACCGACTCAACTAGCTAGATATGACCAGCTCAACCAAATAAGGGATATTAAATCAGCTCTGGTGCATCTCTGATAAACCCAACCTTAAATAATTCCACAGATGTCCGCACCAATTCGGTTTGTTAATGTTCATGAACTATGCATATAGCCTCATAAACATGTTCAATTATAAAAGTCAATATAATGCACTTTTAGATTTGTTAGCACAATTTATGACTCATTTGGAGATTTTAGTATACCTTATTGATTAAACAAAACAAGATCATGAATTATTAATTAGCTTGATGATGAACCTATTTGTGAACACATCAATTTTCATGATAAGATCATGTTTATAACTTTCAGGTTCATGAACTCAAATGTATATGACTAATATGAGCTCATTCGCAAATCACAGAAGCCAAGCTGAAACATATCTTTCTATTCGCAAACAACCTCAAACAAGCTCAAAATAAGCTCAAGCTCGATTTTAGTAAATGAGCATGAACTTAAATAAACCACCACTTGATTCAATTTGCTTCATTTACAGCCCTACCCCTGCTCTCTCCAATGGCTTACCTCTCATCAATACTTAACTTTTATGGTGAAGTCGCCAGCAATGATAGCAACAAGGTTACCTTCTACTCATTTACTTGCAAATGGATAAGATCTAGCATGAAAGCGCAAAGAGATCAACTTTCACCACACTTAGCATATCACAAGAATAGTAGCCGATCTAATATGCTTCGACCGCATTGCTCCACTATACACTTCATGGCCCTAGCAATAGTCCTTTTCTTGTCTTCTTTATTGCATTTATTTTGCATTTATGTAGTTTTGGTTGGCTGGACTCCTATCTCCACTTTATAAAAGTTTTCTTCTCATTTCTTTAAATCTTTCTCCCTTCTCACCCTCCATACCCTACTATTCAACTTCTTACTTCCCTCCCCACCCCCATTCTTCCCACACCACCGACCTTGTTTGCAAGTTGTCAGTGACACTAATGCCGACTAGGGAAAAGAGATAAAGAGAAAGAAAAGAGAGTAGTTGCATTACATACAAGCTCAAAATCCATTACATACGAGTTCAAAGAACATAAGAATCACCGTAGGAGCATTTTTCATCTTTGACCAAATTTCATAGCAATAATAAATGGGCTTCTATCTAAAAGAAACAAAGTGAGATATGGATGTAAATCTCAAGAGACTTTACTGCAATGAAAATTTTACTTGGAGTACCTACATGAGACATTTTGAAATCCTAGGACTTGCATGCCCTGATACATTTTACCTTTCAATTTACGACAGTGCACCATGAAATAAGAGATGTGCCCACCATTCACAAGCAAATAGGCAACTTAAACCTAATTCCAATAAACTATGAAATTAGTTAAAATAAAGGAAGTTCAAATAAGGTATAAAAAATATGAAATTCAAAACTTAAATATAACTTACACAAAGAAATAGAGGCCACAAAAGTAAATTGGTCCGAGTTAATATATATATTAGAATCAACACAAAAGCTTAATTTAGACCAATAGGTGATAATGAATTCAAATATTGATTCTTATGATAAAATTGATGATTCTTCCACAAAACAATGTAGAAAACCATTAAAAAAAATAAAAATAAAAACACAAACAATAAATGAGATCATATAAAGGGCTCAGAAAGTTGCCTATCTGCTCAGTAAAGGGCCCATGGAAGAGCCCTTCTCATACAAGAGGTGTCAGAAGAAGCATTGCTCCTCATGGCCCTTTCAACTACCATTAATAAGAAATGGCAAAACAATGAATAAAGAAGACAGACAAGCTAATAGTGCAGATAAAATAGGAAGTGAAACTCCAGAAACCAGTCCAAAAATTTTACTAAATAATTGTCCAACAGCATGAATTACAGTATGGAAATTTTCCTATTATTTAACAAACCGACAAGCAATCCCTATAAAAATGACTTCAAACCTTTGTCTATCTGATAAAATATTTTTTTTATAAACGAGAACCCATATCTATAGATACGTTAAGATGAAAAAGACAACCCATAACAAGATACCAAATACCAATGAAACAAGGAAACGACACGAGGACACGACATAGAGACATGGCGACATCACAAGGTGTGACACGGCGACATGATAATTTTCTAAAGCATAGGATACTGACACGGCATGACACACCAAATACAATAATAATAAAATTAACAATTCATACTTTAAAAAAATACATTAAACATAAAATAAATTTAAATTTCTAAGTATAAACAACTTGTAAGTAACATAAAAGAAATGAGAACTTGAGCAAAGACATCCTCGGCATTGAAGTGATTTAGGATATAGACTTAGGATTTACTTTGCAAAGTGAGTAAGAGAATAAGAAAAAATACAATTTTTCTTGCCAAGACAACCACAATGAGCATGATAAAAAGAGAAGGAAAGAGCCCTCAAAGTTGAGGATAAACAATAAATGTTACACACAAACCAGCGGAACATTCAGTGTAGACAATTTCATGGTTGAAGCTGTAAATGAACATTCAAATCAAAATAAAACAGAAATATATCATACTTGATTCCGAGATCAATGTGCTCCTGAATGCCAAAACCAAAGCATCCACTATCACTAAAATTCCTTCTCAGAAGTTCATATTCCTTAACTTTCAAACCACTCTCTAGAAGTTGCATTGCCTTTTCACCTCTTACAGTGACATAACAAGCAATCTTTTCATTACGTCGGATTCCGAAAGATCTAACTGTGTACCTAGCTGAACAATGCACATCACTTAGTACACATAATAAAAGAATACTGCACGAGTTTAGAGAATACTACACTCATGCTACCTTTAGAGAACACAGGAGTTTGCCCACTCAACTGTTCAAGCACCTAAGAAAATGAGAACAAGGAATTACATGACATCTAGCAGAATTTCAGATCACTAAAAATAATAAAAAGAAGCATTTACATACATGCCACACAAAAACTTTTAATATTGTACCCTTGTTCAAATACATGCCACCCCATAGTGCAAAATTTGTGAGAAGGGCGACATGTAAGTAATATTCAAAGTTATTGTGGCATGTAGGTAATGGCCCTTAATGATAAAAAACATAAATATGGTGATAGCAACAAAATACAAAAGGGATTATCTCAAATATAGAGAGGATAATTACATCGATGTTCGGCAAAGCCACAGTAACAGTAGGTAAGATCAAATAATGTCCAAGAATTCCAAAATGAAATAAAAAAGATAAAACAGCAATACTTTGACATACTGCATCACAGGAAGTGTGCAAAGAATGTGAGGCAATTAGATTTTTTTTAACAGAATACATCTTAATTATTCCTTTAAAATAAAAGCATGGAAAGTGATTAAAAATACAATCAATCATGAAATGACAGTGTACACAACTGATTGCCATAACAGATTTAACAAATTAAGCATACATACATCAAGATATGAGGCCAAGTTCATTGTAATTCAATTATAAACTTTTCATCCCGTGTAAGTAACGATGTTAAAGAAATTGCTAAAGTCAACTAAGGAAAAAGAAAATAACCAATAATCTGGGATTACAGTGCTCCAAGCCTCCAAACAAGTACAGTCCCTAAACATGGGAAACGAAGACCTCGATGCTCCTATGTCTTCAAACACTAGTACTGAATAGCTTCTACGCACCAGTAAACATGGTGCAATTTCATAATCTTCCATGTTACATGCACCTCCAAAATAATCTAGGGCAAAAACCAGTTCTTTCCAACAGCATTATAGCAAAGCTTTCTCCATCAAAATTAATCACAGTACATAATCAGGTTAACCCCAACCTATCCTAGGAATTTTTTTAATCATTATCATAAATAAAAAAGGATCCCAATTCTCCTACTCCTACAGAGTATCAAAGGAAACAAAAAGGATAAGAAGAGCAAGGAACGGAGCATCCTAGTGTTACTACACACAAGATAATAAGTCAAACTACAAATGGTAGAACCGAAACCTTGGCAGCTCTCGTGAGACGATCCCCGCTCTCGCCTACGGAGATATTAAGAACCAGCTTCTGCACCTTGATCTCCCGCATAGGATTAGAAAGCTTCTTTTCCGATGCCTAACACACCCAACAAAAGAAACGCCAATGAGATCCATTAAAAGAGATGGAGGAGTTAAGACGAGATCAATCGAAAGGATTAAAGAGCTCACCATTGCCGTCAAAGCCGTAGATCGCAGAGAGAAGTGGCAAATGAATAAAACCCTAGACGCCAGAACATATATCGTCGAGGGTGTCGCAGAGCTGCCAGGCATCGACCGTTGGATTTACATCCTATGGTCCGATCGAAACGGGATCTTTTCGCAATACTCGCTGGTTACTTGGGCTTGGACCGTATTATATGGGCTAAAAATAAACATTAGGCTACGGCCCATTTTAAAAAGGAGCTTAGTAGCCCACTTCATTTATTTCCATCACATCAACATAAATATTTAAAAAAATTCATCTCAATTATTAGACATAATATTTCTTTGTATTATCCCTATTTTAATTAACTAGAATGACATTATTTCCTTAAAATTCATCTCAATTTTCTCATTTACATTCTTGATGTGTATAAAAAAGTAAATACAAACAATTATTTTAAGAATTAAATATTAATATTAAATTTATAATATAATAACAAATAATTAAGATTGATCCTCTAGATAACATATAACATTATATAACCAAACAAATAACAATTAATCAGATAACATAAAATAACACTAGTATTTAGATTACATTTAACCATAAACATGTTTTAAAAAATTATTCAAAGCAAATAGCTTTAAAATATATTTCATTTTAATAATATGATAATAGTATTATTTAATTTTAGGTTACTCTCAATATTCAAAACTTGCTTAATGTTTCAAAACACTTGAACAGCTTGACAAAGATAGACTCAAAGCAAAATAAATATAAAAATTGCATACATATAAATATATTGGACAAATTACATATAGGTCTCTATCATTTACTTATGATTACACTTTAATTCTTATATTTGGAAATCTTTCACTAGATCGCTAATTAAAATAGTAGGAATCTATGGGGTCTTTATTTTGCATTATTTTTATGTTCATATTTTTTAATTCTAAAGACCTAAGTGAAAGATTTTTAAAAAAAAATTAAACTTAAACAAAATATTTCAAAAAATATAAATTAAAGTAATTATTAGTAAGCTATATAGATCTACTAATAATTTGTTCACATTTATATGGTGTAGGAAAAAAACAATATTTTTCATCTACCTTCAAGTCTTTTTTCTATTGAAAGACACTTGAACTTCTCGCTGATATTTTTTGGGAAGCATCAGCCTCTCCCTTTCGACTTGCTTCAATCTCCCTTCCCCATCAATGCTAATTTTTGGCCAAGGTTCAAGCAAGAATTTAAAACTATCGTTTTCGGTTTTAGGAAAAGATGAAAGTATCAATTTCACAGTTTCAATAGTTTTTATGGTTTCAGTATAATTTTTCAATTATTTAAATTTTGTAAATTCAAAATTAAATTTATTAATATTATTTATTAAATTTTTTTTTAGGGAGATGAGCTTCGGCATTTTCAACCGTATTGACAAACTCAACCAAAATTGCCGATATTGTTTCGAATCGATTTCCACTGAAGCTAATCCAAAAGGAAGCAACGCACGTTTCATCTTAAATTAATGCTTGTATGTTCGATAAATTTTACTTGGATCAAAAATCTTCTTCCACCACTTTATGTTGGAGTTGCTTAGATTGAAGTTGATGCAAATGTTTAGTAAGACGAGAGATTTGGTTGATTAGTTTACAGGAACAATGATTAAAGTAGCTCGCAGACATTTAGGTCCTGTTTGATGTGAAGATTAAAATTAAGATTAAAATAGTACTAATTTAAAAAATAATAATAATGATAATAAATAAATTTTTTTTAATTATTTTACATAAATTTTAATATAAAAAATACTATTTTATTTGACATAATCATCAATTTGAAGCAACTGATTAAGAAACTTAAAGTCCAAAGTGAAATAAATTAAATTTTTAAAATTATATAAAGGTGAGGACAATTTTAATTTTAATATATATCATAAAAAACATACTTTGTCTATTCATGCTCATTACTAATCAGATTGAAATTATATTATATTAATTTTATTACTTTTAAATATAAAATATATTTGATCTATTCAATTTATATGTATTATTAATTATGTTCACTTATTATTTAAGATATTATTTTATCTATTGAGTTTATTGTAATAAATTTTTGCCATGTTATGGCTGACACATCGCTTGGTGTATATAATAAATAAAAAATAAAAAAAATGGTGAGGTTGAATAGTATTTTATTTTATTTATTGTACATTGGTTTATGTTAAAAAAAATTTGAAGTAGATATTAATATAAAATTAAAGGCTTTATTGTTTTCATAAAGAACTTAATTTATTAGGATTTTTACATACAGAACATAAAATTTACACGAAATTACGTATTTCACCATCAATTCATAAATATTATCACTATCACACCATATTCATTTAAATTTTACGCATTTCACATATTTTACACCATATTTTTTAATGGTGAACTTCACATTTCTAAATTGGCCTTAGTCTTAACTATATTATTAATATATTAATTAAATACTATAAATAAATTAATTTATATAAATAATAATTTAAATATTTATGAATTTATGTATTTTAATTTATTTATCCTATTTAAAATTTCCAATTAGGGTGCCGAATTTAAATTCATATGACTATAATTTTTAATTGAAGTAAGAAAATTGATATGTTTATAGTAAAAAATAAAAATATATATTAGAATTTAAATATTAATGAATTTATGTATTTTAATTATATATAATATTATAAAGTATATGAAATATATGAAATATGTGAAATGCGTAAAATTTAAATGAATATGGTGTGATAGTGGTAATATTTACGAATTGATAGTGAAATACATAATTTTGTATAAATTTCATGTTCTGTATGTAAAAATTTCTATATTTTATAGTTAAAGAAATTTTATGAAATATATAATATAGTATTTTGAAAATGATTAATTTTTTTTAATTTATTATAAGCGATATATAGATGATAATTTTAATAATTTGTATTTTATTATTTATTTGTATCACACATCAGTTCCAATTTATCTTGGAATATTTACTTTACATATCACATCATTTAGCATTATTTATGCATTACTCATCCATTCTTTGTTAATTACATTATGCATACTCAAAATATTATAAAATCTTATATATACACACTTTAACTTATTTTCATTATAACGAGTAATCATAATTTTTCAATAACCTAACTATAATTAAGTTACAAAAAATCTAAATTATTCATCATATTATTTTAAGGATCTTTAAATATATTTTGAGTGAAAATTCTAAAATCTTGATGTTTAGGCGGTGGTAAGGGAAGGAGACATCTGCGATGTGAATTGATTTTAGGATAAATCAGCTCTTTAGTGTGGTAGGAAGAAAAAAAATACTATTAAAGATAAAATTATAATTTTAATAATTTACTAATAAAATATTTTTTTCAAATAGAATTTGATTGAATTTTAACTCAAGTGTGTGCATGTAAATTTTATAATGTTTTGAGTGTGTATAACATAATTAATTAAGAATGAATGAATAATACATAAATAAAACTAAATAGTATGACATGTAAATAAATATCTTATTTATTTTTGATTAATTTACGGTGAAAATTGAGGTAATCAGAGATGTGATATTCAAAAGAGAGCTAAAGCCCTCCATGAGAATGAAAGCCAAGTGGAGGAGAAGTAATTGAGTTCGGACGGTGCGCCGTCCGGAACTCAATCAGAGGACGCCACGTGTGTCATACAGCTGGGTCTGGGCATACGTCGTGCCCTCTAATTAGACGTCCGAACGGTATGCCGTTCAAATTCAATAATTTTTTTAAGTGGAGTGAGGCTCGGCCCGAAGGGAGGTGCTGGAGCTGCAGCTCCAGATAACTGCAAGTACTGCCATCTTCCTACATGTGGGAGCCCAGCAGACATTGCCTTCAGTTGTCCTATGTGTAGGTAAGATAACCCCACACACCTCGACATCCTTCCATTCAGGTTCCTTCTCCATGAATGAAGACGAAAACATTCGAGGGAAGAGTCAAGCAAGCTAGAAAATATCCATTCAATCATTGCTCCTCTCTCTCTCTCATCTCTCTCTAATTCCCCCCCTCCCTCTTCTTTCTTCCTCTTCAAGCCATCTTCCGCGGATGGATTTGGAAGAGTGGGAGCTCCTCCCAGACAACACCTCCATCCTCGAATTCGGCCTCCAAGACGTCCAAGATCTCTCTAAGGAGATCATCTACATGGATTACTTCAGAGAAGAACCCAATGTCATCCAACCCAATTTCATCCATAATCAAGAAGAAGAAGAAGAAGAAGAAGAAGAAGATCAGGAGGAGGATATACAGTTCGAGGATATTGGCGTTTCCCATGTCTGCTTCAAGATCAAACCCATGGGAGCTCAGGAAGCCGTGGAGGTGACGCAGCTCAAGCCCCCTCCGGTAACATTGGCAGTGGAGCTCAGCAACGGCTGCGATATTGAAGAAAGTAGGGTTTTAGAGGAGGAGGGGGAGAAGGAGAAGGAGAAGGAGAAGGAGAAGGAGAAGGAGAACAATACGAAGAAGCCGAGGTTGGAGAAGTTCAGCATAAGCTTCTGCGGATGGCGGTTGACAGGCGTCCGGGCGGTTTGCTCGGCCGGAGCGGCGGCAGCGGCCGCCATCTTCATCGTGGTTATGGGCGGCGGCCGGCAGCAGAAGCTGCACCAGCAGCAGCGCCGCCTCCTCCACCATAGCCATATCCTCCAGTTCCAAATCCATGCTGATGACAAGGTTCTTCTTCTAGATCTTCTTATATATTCAGCTTCTTCTTCATGGTGCTGAACTTCTGAGACTCTGTTTCTGATGCAGAGGCTGAAACAGGGGAGTAGGCTGAACCAGGCGGTAACGGCGGCGGCGAGGGGAATGGCGCCGGCGATGATGAGGCCGGCGAAGATTTCGTTTGGAGGAAACTACGATGGCCTGATATAAATGATTTATGGAGGATAAGGCCATGGATGATCTTAGTTCAATTAACAGCTACTTAAATTGTTTTGTGAAGGGGAAGAAATTTAGCAAACGGTATGTCAGTTTGTGTATATATGCAGATATGCTGATATTAATGTTCTATGCCACCAACTTAAGTTAGAGTGAGTTGGGCTTAACTTGAGCATGAATTTTTCAATTTCAAACTCACTGAGTCAACTCAAACAAACAATATTTAATTTAAGGTTAATTAAGTTATAAAGTTAATATACTAGGTTAATGGGGTGTTAGATTTAAGATTATTTTGATATTATATTTAGTTACTTAGAATAATAATTATTTAATTTAATAATAATGTGTAAATAATCTTATTAAAAATTATAAAAGTATTAATAAAAAATAATATCTAAATATTAGGATATCTTAATAATATAATATAAGATCAAAATAACATTAAATAAATGCTTCTTAATCTACATAATAAGCATTCATAAATTTGTGCGAGCTACTTTTTTTTTCCTAGACTTATAAGAGGCAAATCACAATAAAAAGTTTCTCCTATTTTGTAGTTGGTGTAAATAAAGCTTTCTTTGTGAGGACAAGCTCCAAGATACTTTATTTTTCCTTGTATTCTTTGGTTCTTCCTTCTCTTCTACTCCAACTCCCTTTTTCACTCTCTTTGCTCTCTTTTTTCTCTCTATAGATTTAGAGGTTACAAGATGAACTCTCAACTTAATCTCTCTTTCCCTTTAGTCATATTTAAGGCTGCCTCTATTCCACGTTATTTTTGTCTTTTAGATGGGTATTAATCTTCCTAGCTGCATGCACATTTATTTCTCAAGTACATGATAAAATTTGCTCAATTCCATGTTACTTTTATTTTTTTAATTGATTTTTTTTTTCTATACAACAGTATAGGATTTTCTTTTATATCTTACAGCTCATACATTATTATTATATTTAATATAAAACTTTATTGTAGTACATTTGGTTCTATATATAATCTACTTGTGTTATTCTTCTTTCATATGCTTTCCATTCTAATTTGAAATCTATTTACTTATATTGTGAGGATTTTCAGTAAGTATATTATAATTTTATTGAATATCTCATGACTTATATGATATTAATTATTTCTTTAAGTAATAATGATATATTTAAAAATTATAATTCTTTAATTGAGATATGAACAATGATGATATTTTTTGAAAATTAAATATCTCTAATTAAGATATGGACAATGAAGATTTTCTTGAAATTAAGATTCTTAGTATTATATATAGGGCCTATGATTTATATCATATAATAAGGCCTATAATTTTGATAATTAAGGTTCTTCTGATAATGAGCCATATGATTTATAGTGAAACTTACTAGTCCTACATTTGTTCTAGAGATTTATAATTTATGAAATATTATATTTTGGCACCAATACGAAGATGTCAATATCACTTAATTAACTATCGAATTCCAACGCAGCATAGATATGAGAAGCTGCAAGAACTATACAACCACAAGCATGCTCAACTAAGAAACATGATCGAAAGGACATTTGACATTCTCAAGGAACGATTCAAGGTGTTAACTAATATGAAATAATTCCTATGTAGCGTGCAGGCAGATATTGTACTTGCTTGTTATATTTTACATAATTATATTAGTAGGTATTATAAGTGAAGACACATTCTTCAATATATCGTATTTATCCATTCTATGTGAATGGAGAATTTGGAAGCTACCTTTACGTACTTCATTGCAAAACTTGAATTCTAAGCATAAATTTACGTCCTTAATTCTCTCAATTCTTGAGGAACTCCCTCATCAAGCTCACTACCAGCGCCATCTTTGGCCTCGCCTCTGGGCTCTCCACGGTACACATCAACCCAATCTTCACCATACCCATCACCTCCTCCTCGCCTACTGCATCATCGATCTCCTTCCCCCTCACCACTTCCAGAACCAACATCCCGAAACTATACACATCGGATTCCTGAGTAGCTCTCCCTCTTCCTTTCAGCAGCTCCGGAGCTCTGCATCCGTATCTGACAGAAGCATCAGCTCCCAACCCCGATCCATACAGCACAGTGGAAGAAGGAGATGATGTTGATTGCAGCAAGCTCGTCAGGCCCCACTCGGAAACCCTGCCATCGCCGTCTTCGTCTATGAGGATGTTGGAGGGTTTGATGTTGCCATGAACCAGAGGAGATCTTGAGGGGTAAGTGTGGATGAAGTGGAGCCCATGGGCTGCTCCCATTAGCACCTGCTTCCTGCAGCTCCAGTCTAGAAACCTGCTCCTTTGCTTCCTTCCATCTGCAGAAAGGGAAGTAATGAGAGAGATTGTGGGTTGTTTATTCTAAATCATTTGCCTTTTTTCATACCAGTAGTTTTAATTTCATTATGGCCAGTGGAATTGCAGGAATAGTTGAGCACAATCTATAGCTTCTAGTGAAATCATCTGTGAATTATGGCTTCTTTAGTATTTTTCTAAGTGGCTTTAGAACAAGTTAAGAAGAGTTTGGAAGAGGGGGTTTAAGTAAGAGAATTTCCATGGATAGAATCGAGTTGGTTCAAATATGAATTCAAGGAATACATACGAGCAATTATTCCACATTGTTAGTTTTATCATAAATTGTGTTAATACACAAGTAGTGACTCTTACCCATTAATCCAAACTTTTAGATTATTTAGCGTCTAGTCACTTGTGTTTTGGATCACACTTAGACCTCATGATTTCTCCCCTAACAAATATTATCAGAACTAATAGTTCCATTGAAATCAAATGATTAATGTGGGCGTTGTCATAGGTCTTGCCTCATTCTACCATGGTTAAGTGAAATCCAAGAATGTATGACTCCGATTATGATGCTGAGTGGTTGTGTGGAGTCTTATTGTGAATTAATGAAATTAAAATGACCTATTGGACGAAGAAAGTCCAATGTGAATATGTTTCTATGCTCCTTCTTTTGTAGGATGAGGTATACCTCCCCTTTTACATGCTTAGTCTGTACCTTTTTTAATGTAATGAATCGGCCTAGGCCACATTTTCATAAATATGGATGACAATCTAGCAAGGGTATTCAAACATACTCGAATTTATATGATGATAAAACGCGTTTCAGTGGTGGATTATTGCAATTCCTAAATGAAAAATACTTACAGTTTCCAAGCATGAGGGACTGCAAGCTTCCATGGGGCATGTAGTCATAAACCAGCAGCTTCTCTTCATCAGAACTATAATATGCTCTCAGGCTCACAATGTTTCTATGCTTTATAATTCCAATTCTTCTCATTTTCCTATCAAACAATCTTTTCACATGAGGAGCAAACTTAACTGCACTAAGCCTCTTCACTGCAACCACCATCCCCTCATCAAGAACTGCCTTGTAAGTATTTCCCAACACTCCTTCACCCAAAACTTCAGCTGATGACTTCAAAAGAAGCTCCAGCTTGAGATTTTCTCCACCTTCAAAGCAAATCAAACCACCATTTTTCTTCTCCCCCTGTGGAAGACTGCTGCTTATGGGAAGAAGAAGAAGAAGCTTTTCATTCTTCTTTCTGAACCAGAAATACAGCAAAATAACGAGGGCTATGGCTACAGAAACTGAGATTATGTTGGCAATGCCGATTGCTAAGACAGTGGTGTCACCAATTGCTGCTGGAATAACTTCTTGTTCATGTGAAGAAGTTATAGCTAAGGGCAAGGAGAGGAGAAGGGATACAATGAGTCTGCATAGCTCCATTTCTGTTTGCTGGTTGGAAGATTAGTTATCACAGGAGAGGAAGGACATGGGAGATTTATATGAAGTCCGGAGGAAGAAGACATTAGGAAAAGAACTAAATCCAGAGCTAATGTATCTACATTTTTAAGTCCATAGTTTTTTATTAACTGCATATCTGAATCTTTTTAACAATTTTGATATAACATTGCCCTTCCTAAAATGTGTATGATTACAAATTTAATATCTAAATCTTGATATTTACATCCGAATATGCATGTAATGATAATTAGGATGTGAGTTTTGAAAGGTTTAGGTATCATAAGGATGAATATGTAAATGTTACATTATTTATGATAGAATATCTAATGATTGGATAGGACACAGAGAAGGTTCCAACAGAAAAGTGAACCAAGGGGAGGATATGCAGGAAGAAGGGATTCAAAGTAAAGTGGATCAGGTCAAAGATGGCCTCAATGCATTCTTCTATATTGGGTGAATAAACTATTGAATGTCTTTTGTCTCAAATGTACAACATTTTCAAGCAATGAAGGATCTTCGCTTGATATGGATTAAACTACATGAAAAGAGGTGCCATTTTAGGTTTATATCAGCTCAAGAGCCAATGGCTTCTTCTGTAAGACATTTTTAAGGAAATTCTATTCATCTCAGCAGGAAGTTTACAGGCCACAACATGAGCCAAAATCATATAAGATCATAATAAATTCACCTAGATATCTAGCTTTGAAAAAGCTGAGAAGAAGTCTACCTTCTTTTTGTGTGTGATTTTTTAAATTATTGGCTAAACATAGCATTACATAACATAATAGTACAAAATATACAAATATCAGCCAACAAAAAAAAATTGCCAAATAATAATCTATACATATATATAGCTATAATATAATTGATTCGTACAAAAAACCCAAAGATAAAATTGTTTTTTCTATCCAATAACAAATAATGACTAACTAGTTCATATATTGAAGAAAACTTTATAAATGCTGTTAAAATATTTTTAATAATTTTTTAATGCATTTTTAGCTCAAGCTCTATAGAAAATAAATGAACAAGCTTGACCAAGATAGTTTTTAGATCATTTGTGGGCTCACATCATATACAAAAAGCTCACATACAATTACCTCAGCACTACAAAAGGTGGTGGAATACAATTAATGGAAAATAGTTGTAACCCACTCAATTATGAATCATATACACACAACATCAATCTTCCTTCAATCAACTGGCTCTTCAAGAAGAAGAACAAGAAGATGATGGCAAGCAATACAATATAATGAACCACACCCATCCCTCTCCAACCTTTCTATAGAGAGAGAGAAAGAGAAACAAAATGGTAGAAGAAGAAGAAGAAGAAGGCTATGGGCAATTAGGGTTTCTCCCCGGTCCTCCATAATAGAAGTAATTCCCCCACTCTTCAGTATTGCTATACTGAACATCATAGCAGCTGGACTGCTCTGTGAATGTGCTAAATCCTCCTGGAGCTATAAGTTTATTGGAGCCATCAACTACTTCAATGTGTTTGAAATAGCTTGCCTTGCCAAATCCTTCATTGGGGAAGTGGCCACTACCCATTTGAGTGGAGGTGTGCATTCCATCTGGCTCTGAATTAACTACCTCCCCTCCCCATTCCACCATTGAAGCACTATCAGCCAAGTAGGAGAAGAGAAAGGAGGGCCAATATCCAACTACATAGTGATTGCCAAATTGCAGCCACCAATTGCCCCCCACAGGGTCCTACATTTTTGCAAAATTTCAAGTAAAAGGAAAAAGAGATTCTGTTCTTAAAAGAATAATTTCATGCACAACTCTTAAAAATGTATTTTTTATATATTAGACAATCAAATTTTAGTATTTATATTTCACCTATTCCAAGTGCTTGCAAATTATTATCTTTCTTTTTATCATCTCTTGTACATAGATGTAACGTGATGCCTGTGGTTGATGAGGGCTCGGAGTATTCGCCGAGTGATGTCCCAAGAGAGGGGAATCACTGGTGTATAGTGCTACTCCTAACAGACTTCTAGGTCGAATAATGAGTAGTAAGAGAGGCACAGGAATAAATCGACGCACATCGAAAAATGAGAGAGATCCTGAGCCGTATAAGTAGATAACGTGATCTAAAATAGTAGAGGCGCCTTTTGGGGCAAAATCATGAGACTAATGACGAAAAACTCTATAGTTAAGTGTGTTTGGGTTAGAGTAGCACTAGGATGGGTGACCTCCTGGAAAGCACTCAAGTTACATAGTTTTTCTAAAGCCAAAGCAGACAATACCTCTACATTGGGATCACGGGATATTACAATATGGTATCAGAGCCGACCTCCCACAGTACGATGTGGTTTAAGGACGAACCAGGCGAAAGCTGATGGACTAGTGACGCCCGTGACTGATGAGGGAGGGGAGTATTTGTCGAGTGATGTCTTAAGAGAGGAAAATCACTGGTGTAGAGTGTGACTCCTAACAGACTTCTAGGCTGAATAATGAGTGGTGAAAGGGACACAGAAATGAATCGATCCACATCGAAAAAGGAGAGAGATCATGAGCTGTATAAGTAGATAACATGATCTAAAATAGTAGAGGCGCCTTTTGGGGCAAAATCGTGAGGCTAATAATGAAAAACTCCGTAGTTAAACGTGTTTGGGCTGGAGTAGCACTGAGATGGGTGACTTCCTGGGAAGTACTCAAGTCACAGTTTTTCTAAAGCCAAAGCGGACAATATCTCTACATTGGGATCACAGTATGTTACATGTAATAAGAAACATTCTCTCTATATTTATTATATTTAACAAAAGAAGTTACAAAATTAAAAGAAACTGTTCACTAGTTGATCAATTGGGTCGGATTGTAATTCAGCTAATGAGTTAAAATAAGGGATGAAGCCGAGCTACCATGTACATTTACGTCACAATATATGTATATCCATATGTTCATCGTTCATATTGTTTGCGAGTGAAATAGAGAAATATAAACCCTAATGTCTAACAAATGGAGTTAGATGCTACCTTCCATACTAGAACGTTGATATCGTACTGTGGAGCACCATAACCGGAAAGAGGGTAGATGCTTGCACCAATGGCAATCTCATTGCTAACTTGAATGAATCCAGAGCACAGAAGATTGTAGCAGCCTGTAGCTTGATAGGCATCACTCTGTTTATTAAAAATAAAATTCAAATGAACCAATGATCTAACTATTTTAATATATATATATCAGAAAAAAAATCTTGTAGCTTGATAGGCATCACTCTGTTTATTAAAAATAAAATTCAAATGAACCAATGATCTAACTATTTTAATATATATATATCAGAAAAAAAATCTTACACATTACAACTTTAATAATTTGGAACAAATTATCATGAGAAACGACGAAGAATGAACCATAAATTAAGCTCTAGAGTTAACAAGCTATATCTAAGAATTCATCTTTTAGGTGTTAATATACATAAGATTGTTAAGTTAATATTTATATTTATATGCAATACTACATTTTACAAAAGTTGCATATATTTATCTCTATTTGAAATTTTTAAATGATAAATATATTTTTTGGGAATTTTCACACAGTTCTTGAGATTGGATGGTGCAAACTAGTTTCAACTTTTAAAATCCTCGATTTAGATTCCTTTGGATGATTTTATGCTGCTATTAGGTTTCTGAACAACGTTCTTGCTTTTTTACTTGGTCCTTCAACACAGAAAGGCCTAATTTAATGAGATTTCTTGAAAAAGTAGTTTTTAATGATCAAAATGCCCAATTTCTATCTGCAACTTATCTACATTATTTTAAAATATCATCCAATAAAAGGGTAACATGAACCGATTTCGGCGGCATTACCTGCTTCAGAACCTAACGGCCACACAAAACACACCACTAATTTTACAACATAAAAAGGAAATATAAATTGGATTCATATATAACATTATATAGAACAACATTGACAATCCATGGTACATTATATAAAGCATAGAGAGAAGTATTGAGCTTACTGTCCAGTAAGTGAAGAGCCTTGTTTTATGATCCCCATAAAGATCTGGATTCACCTAAAATTATAAATAAAAGATTTCAAAAAATCAGCCAAAGTTCAAACATATTCATAAATTTAGTTTTTTTAGATTAAAAAAGTGAATTACAAATTCAGCTTTTTAATTATTATTATTATCATTACACGCAAATTGCTATACCTTAATACCATCAAAATTGTAATTGATCTCCAAAATACACATAATATTAATTGAGCATACAATTTAATAAAAGTTACATAATCTACATGATATTCTATTTACAATTTTAGATATCAAAAAAATAACAACAGCAGCAACAATTAATCCTTTATCCCACTAGGTGACATTGGATATATAAATCTTTTATTTTTAATGCACTCTATCAAATAATAAGTACTCATTTATTTTTAAATATGTGAAATTCTTTTTGATGGAAAATAACAAATAAGAAATGACATCCCATAAAATTTCATGATGTTCTAAGAAACTATCCCAAAATTCAGAATAAAACCACACCTGCCAGCCAGCTTCAATGCTATTGAGATCTTCCCCAAATGAGCCAGCCAGAATCCAGAGCTGGGAGAGGCTGAACTCATTGGAATGGTGAATATTGGGATTCCACACATTCATGGTAGCTTTTGCTCCATAGAACTTTTTTCCCTCTACATAAGCAATTGCATGCTACTCAAACAAAACCCAAATGCCAAATTTATGAGAATCAATTGAAATCAAATCATTTTTAATATTTGCATACATGCCACATTATATTTTTCCTATATTTATCTTGCAAATCATGAAGTTTATATAGTGTGCAATTCAAATACATAAAAATATGGTTTCAGTATGATGTTTGAGCACCATTATTTACATATCTAATACCAAAATCTACCACAAGCACTGTAGCTTTTGATGTAATATTAACATACTGGAACCCAAGTTAAAATCATATTTAATGTAAAAATGTTTCAAGAGTTTTCATTCGATGAGACAAAACAGTAGAATTTGCTCCAATTAAACTCAAATCACATTCAATGATCAGATTTGCATCATCCAAGTCAAACTAAAACTTATCTATACTCACCACAGTTTTAAACTCAAATTAAAATCAATAGATCAATACGAAATATTTAGAAGTTAAGTGAGTTAGCTGATAATACTGAGTTTTGGTTATCTAATATTTAACAAATTATTTTATTATCATGTAGGTTGCTATTTGGCAAAAAGAAGGGATAATTGCCTATATATCACTTAAAACTTTGAATATTACCTACATATCACACTTTCCATAAAATTTGAACTATGAGAAGGTGTAATATTTAAAATTTTAGAAGACTTGTATGCAAATGCCTCCAAGAAAATTATTTGCTCCATTTGAGTGTATAAATATTGGAGTTTTAGTTTAAAAAACTATGGGATCTTCTATAATTTGTAAGATTAATATGTAAAATGTTAAATTTCATTTGGCATGTATGCAAATATTTCTTTTGTCATTATTTATGAGCAAAGATCTTAACCTGATGGCCACTATCATTGATGAGGTTAGGATCAGAGGACAGGGGAAAGGGAATAGTCCTGTGCTTCTTTCTTCCAAATCTCTCCATAGATCTGGCCCTCAATATATCTTCTTTTTTGGTTCTTCTGATGGGAATTGTGTTTTCTGGGCATCTTCCACTCTGATGCCAGAGCTGAGAAATGGGTCTGCTGTAATTCTTCTGATGTGTAAACCCATTACTCTTTGATGCCACTTTACCGCCATCGTACAAACCTTCTGGGTGAAAAGAAGGCCTTATCTGCATCAAAATTTGGAAACTAGATAAAGTTTTTACCATAGAAAGTGTGAAATAGAACTCAGTATAATGAGAGTGAGGATTGATCAACAGAATGATAGCAAAAGCAGATATACCAAGAAAGTATTCATTAACAAGGGGCGGGGAGTGATTGTCTAAGTCAAATCCTCAGACAAGGTGCTCTTCATGGTAAGCAAAGAGGGTAAGAATGTACTAATCTCACATTAGAAACAAAGGAAATTTACTACACTTATATTTAGGTAGGGTGCTTACATGCTATTGGCTAAATTTTTAAAACTTCTTGTTTTATAATAATAAATAAGTGTATGCCATAAATTTAGGTATAATTTTAAAGTAATGCATGATTTGGTACTGATTGGCCAGCAAGAAATATTGAGTGTACAAAATACATGGCATAAGTCGTGAACTGTACATGACTTACATAAGTCGTATATAATTTATAGCTTATTTAATATATATGTTAGAACCTTCTCTAACATCCCTTGCCAAACAGCTGCTCAACAGCAGCCCCAAGTCGAAGAGCAGTTCAACAGTAGCCCCAAGTCGAAGAGCAGCTCAACAGTAGCTCCTTGCCAAATATCTGCTCAACAGCAGCCCCAAGTCGAACAGCTGCTCCTTGCCAAACAGCTGCTCAATGACAGCCCAACGTCGAAGAGCAGCTCAACAGCAGCCCCACGTCGAAGAGCAGCTCAACAGCAGCCCCACGTCGAAGAGCAGCTCAACAGCAGCTCCTTGCCAAACAGCTGCTCAATGACAGCCCCACGTCGAAGAGCAGCTCAACAGCAGCCCCACGTCGAAGAGCAGCTCAACAGCAGCTTAGAGAGATCACCAGATCGTACTCTCCGTACTACTATGTCAACTCAACATTTAAGACAGCACAGGAGTCTACTCCCTAATCGTCCTTTGTAAGAATAGGTGTCAGATATGCCAGACCGTACCTATTGTACCCTCTCCTCCCCAGGCTATAAAAAGGGGACTCAGGCTTCCTTCCTCTCGCTCTCTCGGGCTGAGAGGCCACTCTTTCTCTACCCTCTCTCTCTCTTGTACTCTTTTGGTCTTCCTTTAGAGACCCTTAAGCTTTGTAAGAGGAGATGAGATTAGTGGATTCAAATCGCCTGGACGGCGTCGTGGTTTTTCCCCCGGACACTCGGGTTTCCACGTAAAAATTGTCATCTCATTTCTCTCTGTGGTGGTGCATTTTTTGCATCAACAATATAGATAAATCGAATAAGTCGTAAAGTGTACACGACTTATGTAAGATGACTATACAAGTTGTGTACAGTTCATGACTATGTAAGTCGTGAATAGTTCATGACTTATGTAAGTCGTGAATAGTTCATGACTTAATGCTCGTATTATATATGCTCAGTATTTCATATTGAGTTGTTGTCTAATGAATACTATGACATTTTAAAATTATGCTTGAATCCATGGCATACAACTATTTGTTATTAAAAAATACAGACTTTTTAAAAATGACGCAAACACCTTTTGAGAACCAAAATATGAGAGCTAACCTTGAGTTAAACCATGAAATGTGGTATCTAGTGGTGAAAATCGGTCTGATTCAGTCCATTCCACACAAACCTTAAACATGAACTGACAAGGGTCGATTTCGTAACTTTTGGATTCAGTATTAAATTGAGCTCCACTCAACCCGAACTAAACCCACACTAGAAAATTCAATTTAGGTTTGTTTTGGATCCGATTCTAACTAAATGGTAGAGTTCTTCGAGATTGCGAGTTCTAAATCTTTTAACATTTTTCTCATATCACACTTATTTAAGCTATACTATATAATTATTTCAAACTCGATATTTTCACAAAATTTGAAATTTGGATAACAGAACAATAACATTAATAACATTAATCATTAATCTTAAAGTTCTTATACAACAACAACCATGTCTTAATCTCACTAGGTAGGGTCGGTTACATGAATCATTTATTTTCTCCTTATTGAGGTCTGAATAAGATTACTTCTTATAGTTTCTTGTCGTGTCTTCTTTGGTTTCCCTCTTCCTCTTTGAATATGGGAAAAATCCAATAACCCGATTTTTCTAACTGGGGCTTCAATCGGCCTACTATTTATATGTCCAAACCATTTAAGCCGACTTTCTCTAAGTTTATCCTCAATTAGTGGAACACCAATTTTCTCGCAGATATACTCATTTCTCATTCTATCTTTTTATGTATATTCACACATCCACTTTAGTATCCTCATTTTTACAACACTTATTTTATTTATATACTTCCTCTTTGCATGCCAGCATTTAGCACCATATATTATCGCTGATTTTACTACAATTTTATAAAATTTACCCTTAAATTTGGATAAAAATTTTCTATCGCATAACACTATAATCATTTCTCTATTTTATTCCCCCTGCTTCGATTCTGCTAATAACGTCATTATCTAATTCATGTCATCCGGTCCTACTTCATCTTCTTTAAAATTTTTTAGACTTTAGCTTTATTGATACATTAGATGTAGGAGTAATTTTTACTCTTTAGTGGCGTTGAGTTCAGTAAGATCAATCATATTTTCACAACTTTTATTAAAAAGCTGTTGAAAGTAATTAATCCATCTATTTTTAATATCTTCTTTCATGAAAAGTATTTTTTGATCTTTACATTTTATTTGAGTTAAATTTTTAGTTTTTCTATCTCTTGCTTAGTCATCCTATATATTTGTCTCTCTTCTTTTAATGTCTAGCTTCAATAGCAACATTATGCAATATAACATTAAGCTATATAACAGAAGTTACAGAATAATTACTCATTAAGATATATAACTCATTTAGGCTAAATAACATTAAATTATAAAACAGAAAAATAACTTATTTAAGCTATATACCATTAATAAAAATATTACAAATAAAAACATTAACAGCAATAACGAAACATAAACAGCGTAAGTAAGCTGGACTTGCAAAAGCACGAACTCAAGTTTAGAATCGAGAATTGAACGAGTTATTTAGTTCAGATTCTTTTAGAATCAAAATGGAACTGAATTAGAACCAAACTCAATTGAGTGGTTTGATTGAGTTCAATTTAGGATCAGTTCTCGGCTCATTGAGTCTTTTTGCACATTTAATAGTATCAAAGAAGAACCTTTCACATCATAATTTGTGGTTTGGGGACAAACCATCTAAAAGTTGATGGACTTACTTTGACTTGGCTTGGTGAGAGTGAAGAGTGATCATGTGTGTCCTTACAGCATTTTTTTTTATTCTTTTTAAAATATTTAAACTTAAGTATATATCACGTATTATACTAATTTTAAAATAAAAAATTATTTTATTTCACATCCTACAAAATTTTTAGTATAATTATCAATTTTATTTTACATTCTATATGTTTTTATTAGTCATCACACATGTATTTCAAAGGGATAAATTGCAGTTAGGTCCTTGAGGTCCTAAGATTTTTGCATACTGGTTCGTAAATTTTGAATCTTAACATTTAAGTCCTTAAGAATTTAGGATTTTTGCACACTAATCCATAAATTTTGAATCATAATATTTAGGTTCTTGAGTTTGGCCATTTATTGGCATTTTATCTTTTTGCATTTTAACATTTTGCAAGCATAACTCGAGTTGAATGCAATATTGTAGGTGAAGAAAGACTGCATTGCAATAAGTCATCAATTTTAGGAACCTAAATGCTACTATTCAAAATACATGGACCAGCATGCAAAAATCTTAAGACTTAATGAATCTAAGTACTATGATTCAAAATTTATGAACCGGTGTACATATATATTAAGATCTTAGGGACCTATATGTAATCACCAATTTTAAAAATTGAGTAAAATCTTTTAAGCTATCAAATATTTTTCCATGAATCAAACGAAAATTAAAAATCGGAACAAGAGAGAGAGAGAGAGAGAGAGAGAGAGAGGGAGGGAGAGAGAGAGAGAGAGAGAGAGAGAGAGACCTCCATAGTGTGGTTTCTGAGGAGAGGGTGATCAAAGGCTGGCTGGTGAGAGACACGGACGCAGTCAATTATATCTCCATCTGGGCTCTGTATTTGGATGACAAAAAGCAAAAAAATATGAAGGAAATGAGAGATTCATCGTGAATCCTTTAAGAAAGAGAGATCTAAAAGCTCTACAAATTAAGTAGCATCAAGAAAAATAAACGCCAAAATTCCTTTGTTGAAGCTTGAGAACTTGTAACGCTTTCCAAATGGAGAAGAAGAAGAATAAGGATGAAAAACAGAAAAAGAAACAGTCAAATGAAACTCAAAATTGAAGAAGAAGAGGAGGAAGGAGGAACCTTGATGGACGTGACAGCGGGCTTATTAATCCCTTTGAGGTGCCTCCTCGCCTCCAGCAGCGTCCTCTTCTCGGCGGCCGGGCCACCGGCGGAGGCGGACGTTAGCGAGCAGAGCAATAGCAGCAGCAGCAGCAGCAGCAGAAGCGTCCAGGCGCTCCTCGCACAACCTTCCGCCGCCATTGAAGAATTTCGTGCTTCTCAGCCTTCAATTTATGGAGAAAACTTGAGAACTTGTAACGCTCCAACCGTCTCCTCCCCTCCCCTCATAACTGCGAGGAATTTTTTTCGAAGGAATCGCCGTGGGGAATGTCGGCAAATTTGATGTTTTAGGTAAATTTACTTCTGAGTCCCTTACGTTGTAGCTCCATTGCACGTAGGCCACAACATTCTCCATTAACTTGCTCGTCTTCATTCATAAACTATCCTTCAAATCAAGTGAGTAGGAGAGTGAAGACGAATGAAATTTAAGCAAATGAGTTAACAAGTTTTTAAAAGTCAAGCGAAAAATAAAATTAAAATACATAGCATTTTTATTTATTAACTTAATGGATCACATTGAAATTCACATGATACACTTTGGATCCATTTGTAATTGTTCTAATGTTGATAAATATTTAAAATGGGAACTGAACTCTAGGTTCTAAATAGTAAAATTAGTAATATTTTTAAGCTTAAATTTATTTATTATTTCAATTATGTAAGTTGCTATTTGGATGAGTTTTATATTTGGAATTGTCATCTTCTCCTCTATAGATCTCATCTCTTTGATCGAGGCACTTTAGGGGTTGGGACCCACTCAAATTTTAATTTTAATACGAATAATTAATTTTATTTTATATTTTATATAATTTTAAATTTAAAAATTATTTTATATTTTATATAATTTTTAATATTAAAATAATTTTATTTCAAATCATAAAAAAATATTAATGCATGTTCTTTTACAACCAAAAAAACACACTAATAAAATAAAGCCAAAGCAAATTTAATATTCTATAATTTAAATATATAAATATTATTTATTTTAACTTTAAGAAAATATATGATTTGAACACTTTTTAAAAGATCGCTTATTTCAATATTACTTCAGTTCAAGTACGCTTAACTATGAAATATCCAATTATTGTCCTCATGATTTTATCAAAAAAAAAAATTTATTATTTAAGATCAAGTTATCTACTTATATAGCTTAGGATCTCCCCCTTTTGATATAAAATTATTTATTTTTATGTCTTTCTCACCATTTATTATAAGTCTAAAAATCTGTCAGGAGCCGCACTTTATCACCTAAGAATCATTCTCTGCCCTCTTTGTCTACGGCCATCACAAGCCCACCAATTTTTATTTGGTTCGTTCTCGAACTATATCGTATTGCAGGAGGTCAACTCTGATACCATATTATAATATTCCGTAATTCAAATGTAGAAATATTATCTGCTTTGACTTTAGAGAACTGTATATCTGAAGCACTTCTCAGGAGATCACCATCTCAATACTACTCTATCTCAAGTATATTTAACTATGAAGTTTCTCATCATTAGCCTTACGATTTTACCTCAAAAGACGTCTCTATTATTTGAGATTACGTTTATCTACTTTTGCAGCTTTAGATTTTCTCTTTTCTTACTATTAATCGGTCTAGAAGCCTACCTGGAGATCACTCCCCTCCCTCTTCAGCCACGGGCATCACAACAACAATCCATGAGCATGAACTTTCTATTTGTGATTATTTTATTCGAAAATTAATGAAGGGGCTTACATTGGGACCCAAGCATGATTATTTTAACATATTTAATTAATTATCCAACGTATCTATTAAAACAAAATAAAGCACAATGAAATTTTGGTCACCTCTAAACATTGACACGAAATAAATTAAATTAGAATTCTATTCTAATAAAAAAATCTTATTTCCCTGGGTTGAAAAGTGAATTTACTCTAGTCTTCTTATAAGATAATTATATCAATTATATTGAACCTTTTTAGGGAAAAAAAGAAGAGATAATTACCTACATGTCACACCATTTAGTTTTATTTATGTTTTACCCATCCATTCTTAGTTAATTACACTATGCACACTCAAAACACTATAAAATCTTACATACACACACTTTAGTTAAAACTTAATCAAAATCTATTTGAAAAAAAATATTTTATTTGTAAATCATTAAAAATATATTTTTACTTTTAATGGTACATATTTTTCTCTTCCTCAATACCACACTAAATTGCTGATTTGTCCTAAAATCAATTTACGTCGCAGATGTCTCCTTCCTTTGCTGCCACCTAAACATTAAGGTTTTAAGATTTTCACCCAAAATATATTTAAATATCCTTAAAATAATATGATGAACGACTCAATTTTTTTGTAATCTAACTATAGTTAGGTTATTAAAAAATTATGATTATTCATTATAATAAAAATAAGTTAAAATGTGTGTGTGTAAGATTTTATAATGTTTTGAGCGTGCATAGCGTAATTAACTAAGAATGGATGAATAAGATATAAATAAAATAAAATAGTGTGACATGTAGGTAATTATTTAAAAAAAAAATAGATGGCAAAATAGAACTTAAAAATTCTGCATACACAGATGAAGAAAAATCCATTTAAAGTATGTTGTTATAGGGATTTGTGAAAAAACAAAAATAATTTTTCTGTTTAAGAGAAATGAACAAAAAAATTTAAAAAGGCTTACCAATAAGTTACCCAAAGTGGAGAACAGTGAAGTGCACTAAAAGATGACATTTAATAATTCTATTCATCAGTGCAGCAGTATCACGTAAGAGAGATGAGAAATAAAGAGAAATAAACAAGGGAAGGCTATAAAAGCCCTAAACCAGCTCTTCTATTGGAACAGTGCCAAGAAAGAATGACAGAAAATTGAATACCAATAAATATCAAATCTATTTTCAGTTTGGTACAAAAAAATAAAAAGTTCTCGGATATACTCTCCCTCTATCCTCCCTCTTTACCAATACAATCTACTCTAAACGTGTATTTTCATACATATACGTATACATTTATACTCGCTATCATAGATATGCACCGGGTGTCAACTCGAGTAGACGTGTTCAGGTCCAATCTGAATTAACCAGACCCGAACACATTTGAACCTGAATTGACACATCATTTTGAGGAACTAAGAAAATAATCAAAAATTAGTGTTTGATTATATACTGTACATGTTGTTTACAACCTATGCAAGTTATTATAGGGATAATTTCATTTAGGTCCTTAAATTTAACGTTTAATAACGTACAGATCTATGTTTTTAAAATTATAACACCAGAGTTCTTATATTTTAATAAATTATGATTTTTTTTAATTTATTATTATTATTTTTTTTAAATTACCACTATACCCCTCGGCTTCTCTCTCCTCCCGATCCCCGNGTACACGCCGCACATGCGCGGAATCGGGATGAGAGAGAGGCTGAGGAGTATAAGAATAATTTTTAAAAAAAATTAGTAATAAAAAATTTAAAAAAAAACTTATTTGATAATTTATTAAAGCTCAGGAACCCGATGTTATAATTTAAAAAACGTAGATCTATCCGTTATTAAATGCTAAACTAAAAAATCTGAGTGTAATTATCCTTTAATATATTATAAGCAGGAAAAATAGAAAATATTAACGGCGGATTATGCATCAGATCAATTTGATTATAATTTAAAGCAAAAACATTATTTCAAACAAAAAGATGATTTTTTTTCAATAATGAAAAGATGAAAATTTCAAACCTCATAATAAACTTTAACATAAATTAGTCAACCGGAATTGAAATTTTTTGCTCAGGTATTAATTGGATGTCAATAGGGTCCCATTTATAAAGCACATTATTATCTATATAAATACATTTATTTTTATTTTAATATCTAGTACAAAATATACCTATGCCAATATATTAGTTCGATTAATGTTTTAAAACGATTTGACCTCAACAAAATAAATTTCAACCTTCGAAATATTAGTCAATCCTATTTCTAGTAACCCAAAATTAAAACATATAAACCCTATTTATTTAAGAATTTAAAATTAATTTAATTTAATTTTAAACAAACATATCACATTACGTATAAAATTTAATATTAAGGGGGCGTTTGATTCGGTGTTATCTCAATGTCAATGTTATTTAAATATCATGTTATCTAAATGTCATTATTATTCATCAATGGATATTTGTTTGGTTCAATGTTATGATATTAGAAAATATCAATGCTATTTAAATTATTTTTATTTAGTTAGAAGTTATTGATATTATAATAACAAATTGATGATGTTATCTTGAGATGTCACCCGATTTAAGGTAACATCTAGATGTCAGCATATAATGGCATTTTTGTAATTAATTATAATGTTATTTAAAGATGTCATTAAACCAAACAATTACTTTCTAAAGATAACATAACATAACATTGAGATAACACTAAACCAAACGCCCCCTAAAAAATAACTTTATTTCACAGCTATACATATTACCAAAATAATAACTAACTTATATCACATCTTTCACATATCTCAATATAATAATTAACTTTATATCACATCTCTACATAATAACTAATTTTATTTCACATCATTCATAATTTTTAATAAAAAAATATCTCTATCTAAATTTAATTTTAACTTTATTAAATTAAATCTTATACACAAATGGAGACCAATAAATTTAAAAACTAAAGATAAATATCATTAAGATAAAAGATAATATATTACAAGTCCAAAATTTCAAATTTTTTTATTTAAATTCCTAAAATATTTTTTTTGACTATTTAGCTAAAGAAATAACTAAAATTCTGATTTAAAACAACAATTTAATTTAAAAGAAAGTCTACTCTAATTCTGATTTTGCCATTATTTGTTTGACAATTTAAAATTAACCTAATTTAATTTTAAACAGGCACATCACATCACATATAAAAAATAATATTAAAAATTAATTTTATTTCACATCCTACACACATTTTCAAAATAATAACTAACTTATATCACATCCCTCACATATTCCAATATAATAACTAATTTTATATCACATTCCTCACATATTTCAACATAATAACTAACTTTATTTCACATCATTCATAACTTTCAATAAAAAATATCTCTATTCAAATTTAATTTTAACCTTATTAAATTTAAACCTTACAAACAAACAGGCAATTGTTAAAAAAAAAATTCGATTAAAATATTTATAAACTCAGAAACTCTTATAAATTATAAAACTTATGATATTATCTCATAATTACAAGAACCTGAACGACATTTACCCCAAAAATTTAAAAAGCATGTGTATAACAGATGGCAATTAATAAAATCCAAAAGTTAGACACCCAGTTTAAAAATAATCGACAGGCCAAGCTGGAAACAACCCACCGTACAAAAAATCCAAACGTCTCTTTTAGCACGAGCTGCAAAGATTCAGTTCAATGCTACAGAATATAAAGTGAAAGCCTAATAAATGTTAAATCAATAATTATTGAAGTACGACATTTAGATCCCAACTAAATTAATTATTTTACTTTTAGATCCCCGGCACTACGTAAATTTAAATTTAAATTTTTTAAGTTCAATGTTGTTTTAAATTTAAATTTACAAATTCATACTTCAATTTGTTGTTTACACAAGTGGAAATTCGCATTTACAACTTAAAAGATTTGAGCTGAAAACATCTTTAGGATAAATTTGAAGGAGATTAAGCCTCTACTCAGTTAGTAGCCAATTATCAATCATGATTATTTTTTTAAAAAAATAAAATAACCTACATAATTTTTAATATATTAATTAATTTTATTTTTATTATATATATATATATATATATTTATC
>JAEMOT010000337.1:0-19570 GCA_019297695.1 Apostasia ramifera
ATTGATCACAATAAATTCCCGAGTTTTCTGAAAAATGTTTTATATTGCAATTGAATTCACTAAAACCGCATATGCTACATCGACAAGAGGGACAAAACCAGTTCTCTTGAGGCACATCCTACATCAATAAGTTGCCCAAAAAAAAAGAATATTAAATGAAATGTATTTGTAATCACATTCCAAAAATATACTAATAATTTTACAAATATAAGGTATCTTAGAATTATGTCATAATGAATTCTATGAAAAATGTAAGAATATTAAAATTTTCACACGTCATTACCTATTAACTTATTTTTCAGGTCAGATGGTAACCAAAGATTTAAATATAGCACCAAAGCCAAAAGTTTCAAGTTTGAGCTCTGGTAATCCCTAATTATCTCTTGTATATAGTTAAAATAAAAAAAAGAAAATAGAACTTTACTAAAGTTCATATTGTAAAGTAAAGAAGCTTGCAAGTAAGAAGGGCAGGTAAAAATATTTCTAGACCGTTACCTATCAGCTTAAGTTTTTAGGTCAGTTGGTAACTAGAAATTTAATAAGCAATTATTTGTACATTAAACAAATATAGAATATGAGAAACAATAATGATAAATATAGTAAAAAACCAAAGGTATCGAGTTCCAATACTACTTAGTTAAATGTTATAATCTAAGTCAACTTTTAATATCAAAATACATACAACCTATGCAGGTAATCAATCATATATAGTCGGACACACAGAAGCCGAGAAAGATGATTAGTATATGTCCTTGGTAGAGATAGATTATCAAAAGATCATAAAACATTACATGCATAAAACATTACATGCATATCTGCAAACATAATACGCAAATTGATGAGCATAACCACGAAAATGCCTGCACTCATTGATGCAAGCATATCTTTGTATATGAATATGCATACAAGTATCCACTATTGCAATTAGGACCAGTTGACATAGAATTTTGGAATAGAATGCAAGGGAAAAAGGTAGAAATTTTGACCTATAAAATTTAGAACAATGCAAAAGAATAATTTCTAAAATTTTACAGCACCAGGTTTTAGAACTAAATTAATTTTTAGAATAAAAATCCTGCAGATTGAAAGCCATAAATGTCAAACAAGTTATTAGGGCAATGCAATCCTTAATTGTTTTTCCTTTTTTAAGAGAAATACATTCAAGTACCTCCAATCCAATACAAGTTGGATGAAATGCTGATGGACAGAGATCACATAATAGTAGTGTACCACCGTCTTGACAAACAGTACAAACATAATCAGCTTCATAGTTAGAATAATTGCATTTCAATCTGGCATGTTGAAATTCCTTGGGCTTAATTACACATATCATTTGCTTTAGGCAATCTAACAATGACCTGCCATCCCTTAATATAATAGAAGCAGAAGGTTTGCAAGTCTTTTCTCCAGCATGTGCCTCGAACTCAGAAAGAGAAAAAACCTTTTGACAGCACCTACATCTAATCCCATCATGATGAATATAACCTTTCTTCATAATGCGATCATCTTTTTTCCTTATGTACATTACTTTATCCCTTGGCAACACAACGTCTTTCTCAATCAACCACAACAAAATTGTCTTGGCAACTTGGGTTCTGATTGATATATTTATGATTTGTCGTGATCGTTTACCGGAACGCCGCGAAGCAATTCTACTCAATGTTTTCCCTTTAGTATAAGTTACATGAAAATCCTTCTTCTCAACATCTTTTGCAATAAGACAGTTGGCATCTATACATGTCTGAGAATGTTTGTCTAATATCATAGCAGGAAGTTGACATCCGGTCTTTCTCCTTTTCACACCCCACCTTCCATCCATGTCGTGCTTGTTAGAACCAATATCAACATAATTAGATACTTCAGGTGAATGTGCTGGTCCTTCATCAAATCCTTCTTGTTGCACATCAAGAGCTTTTAGATGGCGCAAGGTTGTTGAATATGAGCATATAGGTGTTATATTATCAGGCAGATAAATAAACTCTTCGCCATTCATTTCATCTGATGGCTCTTTCATTGAGATTTTGGGAACTTTCAAGCATCCCTTGCATGCGGTATAAAGAGATATGTAGGTCTTGCCAGTTGGAGAAGTATAGCGTAACTCCTTTCTCACTTTCTTGTCTTTTAGCCAAAATTTCCACCCCTTTTCTAAAAGATGCTTTTTAACTTTTGTTCTTAAAACTCTTATATCAGAAGTTGAAAGTTTCTTACTGCCTTTAGGCTCGTTAATATGCTTCATATATGTTGCAATAATATCAGAATTCTCATATATGACAACTTCCTGTGAATCCAGATGTTTTTTGCCTAAACTAGCAATTTGTGCATTGTCTCCAATATGTTCGAGGGAGGCTGTAGGTGCTATAATAGAATTCAATAACCCAGATGAGCCTACATGAGGCTTTAGCCATGCAGTTTGCTGATCTTCAAGAATTTCAAAATTAAGTTGCGGTAAGAATGGCTCAACATTTGAAGGAACAGTGCCATGCAACTTATTGTTCTCGTTTTCATTCTTGAGCAAATATTTTGAAGCTGTAACAAGAGAGTAAAAGGTTCTGCCATCTGGAGATATGTAACGATATCTTATCATAGCATCCCTTTTGGATTCAACTCTCCATCCGATAGAAACAAGATGCTTTCTTAACTTACACTTTTCAGTGTGAAAATTTCCCTGCTTTGCACGAAATATTTTCAATGCATCATGCCAATATTCACCCTCCAGCTCCACATGTTTCCAATGCCCGAAATCACTTGATCCAAGAGAAGGTGTCCTCTCCTTGAATAAGTTCTCTTCAGCTGCATATGGACAGCAACCATTGTTTGTGTGTAAATATGAAGGAATAGTTTCTGATAAGCTGATAACTGAAGCCATCCCTTGGATTACATCCATACCAATTTCACCCATGAAAGGTTTGATTCTTTTACAGTGATTGTTTCAGTTTTTCAACAAAAATTCACCAATATCACCTGCAAATCAACACACGCAACATGCTTTAGATAAACAGAGAAATTAGAAATACAATGATAAAACGATATGATATAATAAATCAACATGAAGCAAGAAGTAATGAAAATGGAACTTCTCACCAAAATATGGGAATAAGATTAACAGTTTTGCCAAAAACAAAAAGGAACAATAAAAAATTGGTATTTGTGGAACTTCTCCTAGCCCAATGGGGAGAGTGCTTGTATGGAACTATGGAGTCTCAAGTTTGAATCCACTTCACCACAATTTCCAACTGGGGTGGGGGATTTGTAGTGTATGGGGAAAAGAACAAAAAATGGTATTTTATATTTTCAAAATAAAGATTAATCAAATTTAAAAATCAAAATAAAAAATAATATACAATCTAATTTACAAGAATCGTGAGAAAATCAAAAAGCCAGTTTGCTATGGACTCAACGCATTTCATAACACTAAAGATAAATCAAAAGCAAATAAGTATAATGTCACTTTGAATAAATTGCTTGTGGATGCTAGAGTTAGAGGGGTGAATTGAATTCAGTTCTTTTTTTTGTTAAATCACTGCACTTTAGTTTTTTCTTATGCTTTTCACTAGAAATATTATTGGACAAATTTCAGCTAAAACAAAGGCAACTAAAAATAAAAAATTTTGAGGTCCCTTTGGCTCGAAATTGGTTTGAAATCAAAATTGAATATTATTTGAGATGACTCGGCCCAAATTTGTCTGGCCTGACTCAGCCCAAATCTATTGATTCTGAGCTGGCTCAAATCAAGATTCAAGCTATCTCATAATGCTAAAAAGTATAAATACAGGTTACATCCAAAGGGATTTGATCCTTGATCTTGGAGAGAATAAGTTTTAAATATCTTCTATTCCTCAACATATTTCACATGAATTCCTAATTTACCAACTACACCCTCGTTGGAATTTATGAATGGCAATCTTGGAGAGAACAAGCTTTAAAAAGCTTCTATTACTCCACAAATTTCACATGAATTCCTCGTATTGCCAATTACACCCATCTTGGAATTTACAAATGACAAATGTCAGATTTCTTTAAACATCTAAGCTACCCTTGTCAGTTCCTTCTTGCAAATAACATGAATTATCCTATGCCCTTACTCTCATTTTATGATATCAAATAAATTGTAGTAATATTAGATTAACTTTTGAAATGTGTAATGTCAGATCGCTTACTTGTAGGAATTCAAGCTCAATGCTTTTAAGGGTCCCGTTAAGGCAGGAAGAAGATCAGCGGGAGAGTAGACCTTCTTCAGATGCGTGATTCAAAAGCAGATGATCTATAAAAGAAGATCAGCTGACGCCTTGATCTTCCTATCTTTGAGCCTTGTAGACCGCCTGTTTCGACTCAGAGAGGTGAGGAAAGGAATCTGTCGCTCCAGCAACCGCCAGCTGCTGGGTTGAAGGATCCGCTTGAAGGATTGGAGGGACTCTTCGACGGAAATCTGGAAGGCGGACGGGAGACATCAAACGATGCCAGAGGAGAATCCGACACTCAAAATTTTAGTTTCTTGATTTGGGTTTTACCGGATTTGTCGATGACCCAAAAGGCGGCCGAAGAGAGAAGCTCACCGGCAGAGGAGCGCAGCACAGAAAAAAGACTCAACTTTGTAGGGCTGGAAGAGCGATGGAGACGAGACGATCATCCCCATTAGCGCAGCTGCGGCCGGAGCATCAATGGTTTTCTAGGTTTTTCTCTTGTTTTGAACGGATTTTGGCGGGCGGCAGGGGATTACCACAATTTCCTGATTCAATCCCCTCTAACACAAATTTACATATATATCCTTACAATTATGTTAGAAATTTAATTTTTGGATTTTTGTTTCTTTATCTGGTGCAATTGTGAAATAGTCAAAACTGACGTGTAACTTTCTTTATGAATAATTTTATGTAAAATATCATTTAAATTAATTTCCAGTACATTAAAAGAGTGATTTTTTTTTTATTTTTTAACATAAATTTAAAAAGAATAAATCAGTATAACATTCCTTAACATGGTAATATTATAGCTAGCATGACCTTAATTATTTTGACATAATGTGAAAAAGGTCCAACATATTTTCAGTGTTAAAACTTTTAAAAAAAAAAATACATACATTTAGTCAATTATCAAAAAATGAACTAAATGTTAGAAAAAATGATGAAAATTAATTCTATTTTATCATATAGTTTATTTTAATCATTAAAATTGAAAATTTGAATTTGATGTCATCATTAATTTTCTGGTAATAAATAATGTATAGCATTTATTATATCTAATTATGAATTTACGGAATTCAAAAACGTAATTGTGATAATTGAGTATATTTTTTGTGGAATAATTAAATATATTATTATTTTGAATAGAAATGGATTCACTACATAACTCAATTTGGACAGTCAATTTTTTTTCCAACTAAAAGTATTTTAATTTAACAACTAAACCCTGATTCGTTGATGATCTTCATTTATTTTTACAATCTTAGTTGTTCATAATTAATTATTTTATTTTTCTTATAATTATATTTGAAAATCTTGTTTTATATTATGTTCAAAAAATGAAATTTATCTTCAAATAATTCAAAAGTTTTTTGTGTGGAGAAACTATATCATCTTTCTTAGAGGGGATTTAAATATTCAAGTATGTTTTAATTTGTTATAGGGAAGTTACAAAAAGTGGGGCTTCAGATAGTATCACTACGATAATCCAACACTTGAGCTTAATGCAACAGATCATTGATTCTGAATGGCTCGGCATCGAAGTAATATGATAGAAAGCAAACACGAAGTTAACACAAATCAAATCTTCAGATAAGTTAGTAAATATAATTTTCATGAAAGATATTAGTTGTCACATTATTATTAATACTAAGATTAGTTGTATGCTTTAGCCCTACACAATGCTTAACAAAATAGGCATCAGCCATTCAAACTTAGGCTGAGTAAACATTATTACTAACAAGCTAAATAAAAATATTTACAAACTAACACGTGTTCCCAATTTTATTATAGTCGATGTCAATAAACAGTAATTAAATCAAGTAAACGTAATCACAGTACAATGCATATGAAGGTAGCTTAAAGAGATATAAATAAAGTCTCATTTTAGTTGTAATCAATTTTTACCTAAGTTTCTCGGCTTATGCTTAAACTATCTTTCTTCGTACTTTGGACATTGTCTTGTTAATTTAATATTAAAGATCCTATCAGTCGTAGCCCACAACAACAGATTTGTCATAGCCTTCAATTGCAGATTGAGGATCGTCACCTCCCAAGCTCAAGGTAACGGTGGTATAAATGCAAATAAAAAACCTTATTTAGTATGTATTATTGTACTTTAAAATCATGTATCATATTTTAATCTAGCTAATTTGTCGAGTTTCACAATTCATAATTCATGCTTATACACTTGTGCTTTATATCCAACCTATTAGGCTATTACCATGTAGTAGTGTTAAGCACCACATGAGTAAATTAATAGACATCTAAATATTTGATCTGGAAGATATATATATTATTGATGTGGGAGCTCCACTTACTGGAATGAACGACTCTGTTAAAGGACTAGACGACTTGATAATATTCCCTTGGTCATCTGTCCTTTACCGAACAATCTGCTGAGAAATGAATAGTCGTTGATGGAATAGATGGTTCGTTAATTTCTTACAATCATAATTTGTTCTGCAATACTGGACAGTCTTGTCAGTTGTAGGTTGCAACTATGGGGTTTTTGCTCGATTAATCTGGTAATTTTTATGGGCTAACATCATCAAGCATAGCAAGATATTATCATTGGGTTCAATTGGAGTCTAATTAGCACAATTATAATTTATTGCAAACCATATTTCATTCATTATAACAAGAAAACAAAAGGAGAAAAGGCTTTTCATATGAACTTGCCAATAAATAAGTATGAGAAGACCACAAATCAGAATTAGAAAAAAAAAAATCAAAACTTCACAGATGTAAAAAAAAAATCAAACAGCTACATAAATATTATTAATAATCATCAAAAGTAGTTCAGTGCCAAACTCATATAACCAAAATTATTTCTTTGTTAGGTTTGGCTGAAGAATTTTTTTAAAATATTGAAAATTAATTTTATTTCATATTTTACACAAATTTTTACTTTAAAATTTAATTTTATTTAATATACTACATATATTTTAATAAAAAATTAATTTTATTTCACATCCACTGCAATGTTTAATAGCATAATATCTTTATTTCACATTATAATATTAAAATAATTTTAAAAAAAATTACACCTAAGTCTCTGAGTTTAAGGCATAATAACGCACAGGTCCATATTTTTAAAATTATAACATCGAGATTCCTGAGTTTTTAATAAATTATCAAATGGATTTTTTTTTATTTTTTTCATATTAAATTTTTTTAAAAATTATCATTATACTCCTCCCCCTCTCTCTCATGCCGATCCCTACACACGAGAGGTCCCACGCTCATCGAGCCAGGCTGCAAGGTCCGACGCAGCCTTGTAGGCTACAGGCAGGGGCTGCGGCCGTCCTCGCGGCTTGACTTGACGCGCACGAGGGCTGCTAGCGGGGCTACACTCATCCCCGTGGCTTGACTCGACACGCGAGAGAGCTGCCGGCCGCAGCCATCCCTGCGGCCTCGCGCTGGGCGTGCGACTTGCCGACGACCGCGGGACCCGCAGGGATCGACAGAAGAGAGAGGAGTTATAATGATAATTTAAAAAATAATAATAATAAAAAAAAATAAAAAAGAATTTATTTAATAATTTATTAAAAACATAGGAATTCTGATATTAAAAATGAGGACCTGTGTATTATTAAGTTTTAAATTTAAAAATCTGGGTGTAATTTACCCATAAATTTTTCTTATTATTTTAAAAAACTTAAAAAATCTTAAAATTATACTCAAACTAAACGAGATCATAATATCAATAAGTATCAAGTAATGTTGCATTTTTTGTTTTGACTTACAGGGGCGTTTGGTACATTGTATTTCGGTGTGATGTTATGAAATTCAAATATTATAATATCTAGTTGTTATTTTTTAATTAATAATTTTATAATTTTATAAAAAATTATTTATAAATATTAGTACATTAAATAATTATTTTTTAAATAATATGATATAATATTAAGATAATATTAAAAATTTATGTTAAATATAAAATAAAATTAATTTTTAAGGTTAAAATTTTTATTATATTTGAAGTAAAATTATTAAATATTTTTTTTATAAATTTGAAATATTAATAAAATAATATTTTATTTTAAAACGTGCATTAATTAAATAAAAGAAAAACTTTTTCCTTAATATAAGCTGGATTTCCTCTTCTTCCATCGTCTCTATTACATGTGACCGTGCCAAATTACTATTTTTGAGGTCTAATAATTAGATTCTTCAAACAAGCTTAATTATTTTAACTAATTTTAAATTCATCCTTCTCAAATTCATCTAAAAAATAAATTTTTCTAAATTTAATCTCAATTAAATTAATATTCACATAATAATATGCTTTAAAAAATTTAATTCTTTCACTTGAATAATTTAATTAAAAAATAATACAATATTATAAAATTAGAAAAACATAAACATTACGGATATAAAGAAAAAGATTGCGACTTTTGAATTTTTCTGGTCCCAACTCTTCTAGGCTGAGAGTTATAACCTTTGGCAATAATATTAATGTGGTATAGAGATGAAATTTATGATATTATTTTAAAATAAAATTAATTAATATATTAAAAATAATATAAAATTTGGATATAAATTAATTTAATATTATTTTTAAAATTTTATTAAATTATTTTGTTGCCAAACTGCCCAGTTTAGAAAGATGGTAATAAATTGCTGAAATTATGATTTTTCAATTTTATTCTCATTAAAAATTAAAAATATCAAATTTATTTTTTGTTATTTATTTTTAAATTTTTATTAAAATAATTGCTCTGAAGCTTTCTCTCCCCTCTCCCCTCTCCCCTCTCCCCACCCGCAGCCTCCTTCTCTCTCCTCTCCCTCTCTCTTCTCTCTCTCTTGAGCCGTCCCCCTCTCTCAAATATAATAAATTATATTATAAATATTTAAATTAAATATATATTTTAATTAAATAAAATAAATTAATTTTAAATTAAAAGAAAATTAAATTGAATTTAAATTAAGTATAATAGGAATAAATTTAGAGTGAATTATAAAATATAATAATAATAAATAGTCTTTAATTTAATAAAAATTTCAAATACTAGTATTAATAATAAAATAATATTTAAATACTTTATTATATAATTTGTTATATTTGAGTAGTACAAGCGGTTGAATTTTTAAATTTTTATTTTAGTATTATTAAAAAAATATATTTTTTTAATTATATTTTTCATAAATAATATTATTTTTATTTATCTTTATTTTTTCTGTCTCTCTCTGCTCTCTCCAGCCGTCCCTCTCTCTTCTCTCTCCACTCTCTCTATTCTCTCCAACAGTCCCTTCTTTTTTCAAAATATTTTTTCTAAATTTATTAATTTATTATTTTAATTCACAATAATAATACATAAATAAACATATTTTTACAGTGATAAATTATTTTAATATATAAATTTTAAAAATTAATTTTATTTTATTAAATTTTAAATATTTATTTATTTTTGCTGACCAAAATAATGCGCGAGGACCAAAACAGGACCAAAATAGCACTAGTTTAAAAAATAACAATAATAATAATAAATAAGTTATTTTAATTATTCTATATAAATTTTAATATAAAAAATAATATTTTATTTCACATACTCAATAATTTTTAATAAAAATATAAATTTTATTTCACATCTTAGATTAGATTACTCGATTTTAATATTTTGATCTAAAATATAAAATAAAATTGATATTTTTATTTTAAATTATTAAATATATAAAATAAAATAATATTTTTTATATTTGAATTTATATAAAATAATTTAAAATATTTATATATTATTATTATTATTTTTTTTTAAATTAGTATCATTTTGTTCCTTTTTTGTCCTGGTCCTTGCGCCAAACAGGCCTAATCTCACTCTCCCGATCGCTGTCTGATCCTCTCGCAAGCGCGAGCTCCCGCAGCCTCGCTCGCTTTCCGCTCTATCGACCGCCGGGCCGGCGGGCGATCCTTGCCGAAAGGCTTCGCTCCGCCTCCAGTCGGTCTCCTCTTCGTCGGGTGACGTCGCTATCGGGCCCGCTGATCGTTCTTGTTTTCGCCTCCCGACCGCCCCGCTCCTCCTTTGAACCGGCGCCGCCGACTGCCGTCCACCGCCAGCTTCGACAGACGGTCAGTTCCTTGACGTCCCGCACATCCACTCGCGTGCGCTCGAACCTCCCGTCTCGCTCGCCCTCCTTTCTGTCGACCAGCCGGGCCGGCGGCCGATCGCCGCCACAAGGCTGCGCTAAACTCAAGTCGCTCTCCTCTCCCATCGGCCGACGATGGAAATCTGAGTCGACTGCACTACCAGCGATGCTCTAAGAAGAAGCGCAGTATGAAGCGTAACAGAGGAAATGCTCTTTCAGCTCATGCAAATCCTCTCTAATAACAAGGTTCGTAAGCTCTACTGCACAAGCAAGCTAAAAGAGCCCCGTTGAAAGCAATTTCCATTTTTTCTCCTTTTGATCGTCTCTATCTTCCGTAAGAATCGTAAATAATTACATTTTGTTTCATCATGAAGCTTCTCTCCTTCATTTTTCTCCTCTATCTTCTTCATTTTCTCCACACCATGGCAGCTACTCGGAGGCATCTGCGATGGAATCGTAGTTGACGGCCGAGTCGCAGCTGCGGAGTTTAACGGACGGCTGTTTTGCACAGAGACGAGACAAAAAGAGGTAGAGTTTTATATGATTTACATCCAAAACATAAATATTATTCTATTCATACTGTGGTCTCCATCTCATAATGTTTTCTCTAAAATTACAGAAGGGGTCGCCGGAATTCGATCCCTGCCATGGTTTCTTTGCGCTTCCCCCTCGCCATTCCTCATCGACCAAGCCCTAGGCGGCCTAACCTCCCCAATTCAACTTCTTTCCGCCTCCCACCGTGGTTTGTGGCTGCAGCCGCAGCCACTGTCGCCGGCGCCACCGCCGGCATCGGGGTTGCCGTCGCCGTCGCCTCCGATCCTTCTAAGACAGTGGAGCACTTTTCTTTACGGAGCCTTTTGGGTTTTTGTTCTCTCTCACTCGCTGATTCCTCGACGGCTTCGGCCGTCGAGCCCAAGACTGGCGCAGTTTTTCCCACGGTCGTGAATGGCGACAGGCGGCTTTTGGGAATCGGCTTGCGCAGAAAGAATGTCTTTGGGTTGAAGAACATCGATGTCTATGCGTATGGTAGCATCTCATCAAAACTCTTCTCTTTACGATTTTCAAAAAACTCTTCTCTTTGCACTCTATGCACAATGTAGGATTACCAATTGCTTATTTTTGAAGTTTTCACTCAAAATTTAAGATTTATAATACCTCCTTTCTTTCGGTTATTATGCCCAAGTGCGAAAACGATGAGAAGAGGAGGCATCATTTCCATGTATTACTTGATAAATGTCTATATAAATCCTTTTGTCCTATAACCATGCAATGCTTGGTCTGATCAATGGTCGTACCATTGTTCTTTGTGAGTTCAATGCTTCTATCGAACAATATTTTTATGGGTGCATTATCAAATTTACTTAACGTTTTGAGAAATGTAGTGGGACTATGTTAAAACTAGGTTCTTTCATTCTAGAAGAATTTTAATACCATGTGCATTTGGAAACAACTTTAACATGTTTATAAGTATAAGTTGCTTACAAGCTTAAATTTTTTAAGATAGCTTACATTTTAAGCTGCTTAATGGGCTTCTTGAGCTTCTAAGTTGCTTAAATCCAATAAAGCAACTTAAAGTTGTCAGATATGAAAATTACTGTTTGGATGCATTTTAAGCCCAAGCTGCTTTATTTCTAAAGCTACATAAACCATTTGGATATGTTTCAAATTTAAGCTATTTTATTTTTTAAGTCTAGGCTATTTCTAAACATAGCCCTAGTATAGCATTCGCAACACACTCTTATCAAATTTACAAGACAAGGAACCTTTGTTATCTACTATAGTGGTCTGATATTAAGACTGTTAATTTGGCTCGAAGATCGAAGAGTGATTAAAAGTTGAATCAAATTTTAAATTGAATTGAAATCAACTCAATCTAAGCAAGTTGACTAAATGAGCCATTTTTATGACCTGTTATTTTTTGTCAATTCAATCTTGAGTTAGTATAGGATCGGATCAAGCTAGTTTGAAATTGAATCAATTTAAAAAATAAAAAGTATTATATATATATAACTTGCTTTAGTATATTAATTTTTTTCGTAATAGCTTAATGGATAAGTACATTAGAATTATTTCTTGACCTTTGTTCAAATTTTATTCATTATAAATCATTTTTTTTCTATTTTTAACTATTAGATTAAAATGGATAGCATAATTTAAGTTAGATATGACATTTTAATCTAAGATTTGAATTGAAAGATCGAAAATTATTCGAAAGTCGGATCGACTTTGGCTCTGTTTGAGCTGGAATTGATAATAAACTAGTCAGTGCTAGCTTGAATTGAGATCAGATCGAACTCTTCCCATTCATACCTTAGATCGGATCGAGATCGAATCAAAAACTTTCAGTTCAATGTTGAGTTAAATGTCAAATCAACTTAAAATTGGATCATTAATAGCCTTATCTGATATGTTCCAACAAACCGCACATCATTAACGTGAAGGCAAACTATGACACATCTCTCTTTTATAAACACATTTATCCAATTCATTGATATGAAATGGATGAGAGAGAACCACATTATGAAATCTTTTATGCCATTCATTTCAAGCTTTTTTCAATCCATATGAGTAATTATATGCCCTTTGGATTGATCATATAAACCTCTTCATCTATTTCCCCTCTTAAAATGTCATTCGTAATCTATTTATCGTATTTCGAGGTTATATATGGAAGCTAGATCTATTGGAACTCAATTAGTGGCCGTTCTTGCAATAAGTGCATACACATCAAAATAATTTGTTCCTTCTATATGTGTAAAATTTTTAGCCACTATCCTTCACTTGAACTTCTGGACAGTACTATCAACTTATATCTTCTTTTTGAAGATCTATTTACATTAGTGGTTATTCTTCACCTGGTGTACAGCTATTGAAAAAATCAATTTCTTATTTTTGTGTGAATCCTTTAGCCACTAACATTGCCTTGAACTTTTTGTTAGTACTATCAACTCTCTTCTTCTTCTGGAAGATCCATTTACATCGTATGGGTTTTGAGCCATTTTATTACCCATTATAGAATCCATTTCATCTCATCTCCAATTTCCCGAAAAAGGGCACCTTAAGACTTCATAGCCTCATATTTTTTTAAATAATGGGTCAGATGCAAATGTTCAATGCAATCAGGTATAGAACATTCCACAGTATCACTAGACCCTTCCAACAGACATAAATACCTTGACCTAAGAAATTTGGAATTCTAATACTTTTGCTACAAGGTTGTAATGGATGCTATCAACATCTTTATCAAGTGTGATTTTCTCTCTCATGACATTTTGTCAGAATAGAAGTGAGATAGTGAACCTTCTTCTTTCAACGCAAAATTTCATGATTCAATAATTTAATTAATTGCCCTGAAGATCAGTTTAATCAATTTTCATGGAAATATTTAGTTCTATAACCATAATCCTGTATGCTTTACAACTGTGTACATGCCCAAAGGAAATACATTTAATTTCTCTTTCGCCTAATTTGTTTTGTTTAGACGTGGAACTCTGCACTAATCTCTATACAAGATGGCAATCCAAATTACATTTTCTATTCTTTCATAATCCATAAAGGTGGCATTATCAATTTTAGATGGAATTCTATTCCAAACATGGCACACTCTAACGATGCCTCTCTCCAAAACACATGCCCAAGACCTAATTTCGTGTGCACGCCATTGACCATTTCCATTAAGGTTTGCTCTCAGCGACACTGTTGTAGTGTATAATGAGCCATAACCTCATGCACAATGCTATTTTTCTCAATGTACGAAGATTATATTATTCACACCCCCTGTTGGTTCTTAGACATTTAATTTTCATGTTGCACTGATTTCATCCTCTCTTTTAGATATCAAAATATTTCAAAGCATCATCTTTTGAATGTAATAAGTAAGCATAACAATTACGAGAACAATTAGCTGTAATTAACCTTAATTGGCGTTGTAGAAGAATTTCCTGTGTACAGCACATTGTCATCTTCACTTGGCATTTGACTCTTGAAATAATTCAAATCCATGCAAACATATTTTGTTGTACCTGAGTTGATCCATCATAAGTCACGCTTTCATATAATTTGACTTTGGAAATTTCTGTGATGACTTTCTTTGGTGCGCTTTTCTTTTTCAAGAGCTGACACTCTCTTTTGGAAGTGTTGATTTTACTTTAAAATTTGCATACAAACAGACTCGGTGTTGATTTTGGTTGCCTTGTGGAGGAATCACATGGATGTTATAGGAGCTGCTTGCACTTTGCTACAATACATATAAGTTGGATCATGCATATGATATGTTTACTTGTCAAGTTTTTGCATCTTTTGTTTTTCTTGCATGTGCAGGAGTATATGCAGATGGTAGTGATGTGAAAAAGTTGAGGGATAAATATGGACTTCTTTCTCCTCCTAAACTGAAAGAGAGCAAAGATTTTCTTGCAGATGTTTTGGTTGAAGACTTGCGGATGACAGTTAGACTTCAAATAGTGTACGGCAAGTTGAGCATTGGCTCGGTGCGTAGTGCCTTTGAAGAATCTGTAGGAAACCGGCTCAAAAAGTTTAGTGGATCAGAGAACAAAGATTTACTTAAAAGGTTAGTGTCTCCTGATTTTCAAGCTTTTCACCTGTTAAATTTACTATATTTGAACCTTTTCCATGCGAGTCTCTTGGATATATAGTAGCTATGCGACACTTCTAAGCAAAATAGTAATATTCTGACTTCCTACAAATGATATATTTAGGAAATGTGGCATAGATGTTGATGTCAATGGCATAATTTATTTTCGGTGCTCAAGCCAAAAAAAAAAAGATTTTTTTAGCTGCTCGAGTATTGCTCTGAAAGCATTCCCTTATATGCACATTGATTATAGCCTCTATATTCCCATTAATAAGATGCTTCTATTAGACATGGACTTCTTATTATGTTTAAAAGAATTTGAAAGGATGGTTATTACTCATCTGTGTTAAATTACTAATTTTATCAGGTTTTTGGTTGTTCTATAGTAATTTGTTCTCTAGAACTTTTTTTTTTAAGGTTTACATCGCTATTTAAAGATGAATACAAGCTACCACGTGGCTCCATCATTGATCTTTCAAGAGAACAAGGCTACATCCTTCAGACAAATAGTAAGTTCCATGAACGTTTTAAATCAGCTGAAAGAATGCCTTGCGTTATGCTTAAACTTTAGAGTTTCTTTTTATGATAATAACTTTCAAAGTCCTATGCTATTACTCTCGATCTCATTTGTTGTAGGCCCTTGTTTAGATGCAGGGTCGATTCCGTCAATATAAAAGGATTCGTAGTAGTGGAGTTGTTAAATCTCTTGTTATCTACTGACCTATAAGCTTAAAGCTTGTAGATTTTGGCTCAGAAGTAATTTTATATTCTTACAAGCCCTTTCATGTGCAAGCTAATTTGCTCTGTGGCATGAATTCAATTCAACATAAGCGGAGATCTTTGAACTTGAGACCTCTAACTTTGCTACCATATTAAATTTTTTGTTATCATTTGACCTAGAAGCTTAGTAAATTGTGCACTGCGCCATCAAATTACTCTCTTTTGACTTTTACGACATTGAGAATAAAAACTTACACTTCAAACTTTTGAAACTATTAATTTTGGCAAGTTACACCCCAGGGTATGTTTTTCATGGTGCAATTTGCCAACATTAAATTTTACCAGAATGCAAAGTGTCACTTTTCATTTTAAGGGTGCAAAGTGCAAAAATTACTAAATTTAAAGATGCAAAATGCAATTCATCCAAAAACTAAAATATATAGTTTAATTAACCATAAGAACATGATTGATATATTCATATAATGTGATAACTCTAAATATTTTCATTCCAGAGTTAAAAACAAACAACACTATTCTATACCTTTACATGGGTCTATTACAATTGAAATTCAAATTGCAAAAATAAATGTGAAAATAAAAGGGATTACAATATGTCAAACGCTAATATCTAATAAAAGAACAGAAATAAATGAAATCAGCTCAAAATTTAGAATATTTTTATTTAAATCAATAAATTGATTTAATGGGATTTTCAATCCATTGATTAATCACCAATCACGCCCGCTGCCAAATTTGCTGATGTCAATCTTCCATCTAAATTGATGCCACATGGTGAGATCTTGGGTCCCTAGTATAGACTATGTCAAGAATAAATTTATAGTTTGATGGTATCATATCCCCACCGCATGTCCTTTAGTATTTGCTTAGGGCTTGTTTGTTTAGACAGGTAAAATTAACTTGATTAATTTTAATCAAAAATATCACACTGCACATAAAATTTAATATTAAAAATTAGCTATATTTTACATCATATATATAATTCAAAATAAAAAAATTTAACTTTATTTTACATCATATATATAATTCAAAATAAAAAAAATTAACTTTATTTTACATCCTATACACATACCACAATAATAACTAACTTATATTACATCCTTTATAAATCCCAATATAATTATTAACTTTATTTTACGTCATTTACAAATTTTGTGGTACGTTTACTTCAATGAAATAGAATAAAATTGAAATGAAGTTGTCATTCCATAAAAATAAAGTTATCATTCCAAGGAGGATGGAATGATTGTTCCTTTGTTTACTTAGATGGAATATAATATGAAATAAGAAGTGAATAGAGAAGAAAAATATTAAAATATCCATAAATATAATTTAATGAAATTTTTTATGTTTATTATTATTAAATTTAATTTTATATAAATAATTAGATGAATATAATTTATATAACTATGCATGTACATGTAATATACATATACTAATACATATATATATATATATATATATGCATATGTATACATATGTGTACGTGTGTATGTGTGTAAATAAAGGTAATTTTAGAATAATATTTTTATTTTATGAAGCATAGCTAAGGATTAGTTATTCCTTGAGTAGAGGGAAGAAATAACTATTTCAGAAAATATAGAATAGAGATTCCTATAAAATTATTATTCCACCGAAGTAAATATGAGGGTAGTTATTCCTTATAAAATAAGAGTATAATAGAATAATTATTCTATTTAAGTAAACATGCTCTTAATAAGAATATCTTCATTTAAGTTTAATTTTAATTTTTTTAAAATTAATTTTTATAAATAAACAAGCTCGTAGTATTCTTCCACTGAGCATTAGATATTATTAGACAAATTCTTCATATTTGTTTGTTATATTTTTTTTTATTAATTATGAATGTGCAGCTAATACTGTGCTGTTATTGTAGTTGATGGACAGGAAGTGGGGAGCATTCAGAGCAAGCTTCTTTGCCAAGCTATACTGGATCTTTACATTGGTGAAGATTCATTTGATAAAAATGCTAAAGAAGCCATTGAGCTTGGGCTGGTTTCTCTTCTCCAAAACTAAGCTAGGTCATTGATTTCTTCTGAAAAACTCTTGTAATCTGTTTATTTGTAAGGTTTAAATTTAATAAAATTAAAATTAAATGTAAATAGAGATATTTTTTTTATTAAAAATTATGAATGATGTGAAATAAAGTTAGTTATTATGTTGAGATATGTGACAGATGTGAGATAAAGTTAGTTATTATGTTGAAATATGTGAGAGATGTGATATAAGTTAGTTATTATTTTGGTAATGTGTGTAGTATATGAAATAAAGTTAATTTTTAATATTAAATTTTATGTGTGATGTGATATACTCATTTAAAATTAAATTAAGTTAATTTTGAACTGTCAAACATACAGGGGCTTATAGTTATCAAAAATTTTTATTTTTATATTTCTATGGGCTGAATGATTTCTTTCATTTTTTTTTTTTTTGAATTTTGTTAAAGTTTTTTTAAATGGAAGCCATTTTTGATATTTTCTTTGCTCCGTGATTGGAATTTTGATCAAGGATTATGTTTGGTTCGATAATATTATAATATTATATTATATTATTTAGAAAAATTAAGTGTTTAATTTGATATTGTGTTTTTGTCAAAAATTTAAATTTTTTATGCATGATGTGTACAGATTATATTATGAAAAATTATAATATTATTAGATGACATTCTAATTATAATGAATTGATACAATAATAACGATCAAGTTTTAATTCTATTAAGTGGGATTAACTACATGAATTTTTATTTTCATTGTGCTCTATTAATTAATATATTTTTATTTAAGTCTGAGTAAATAAGATTATTTTATATAATTTTTTGTCATATTTTCTTATCTTTTTGTATATGAATAAATTTAATAACTCAAATTTTTTTAATTGAAATTTCAATCAATTTATTTATCCAAATTATTTAAGTTAATTTTTTCTAAGTTATTTTTCTATTGTTGTAATTTTAATTTTATTATGGATATATTTATTTTTTATTTTATTTTTTTATGTATACCTACACATTTATTTTAGCATTTTTATTTTTGTAATACTTATTTTATTTATATATTTTCTCTTTATAGGTCACTATTCAGTACTATATATTATCGCTGGTCTTACTATAGTTTTATAAAATTTACTTTTAAGCCTGAATAAATTTTTTTTATTGTACAACACACCAGAAATATTTTTCTATTTTCTCATTTTTTTAGATCTTGCTAATAACGTTATTATCTATTTCACTATTATTTTATATGATTGATCCAAAATATTTAAAGCGTTCGCTCTTCTTGACAATTTGATCACTAATATAATAAGTATTTTTTTTATTAAATGTGTACTTTATATATTTAAATTTTAAAGTATTCATTCATAGCTCGAGTTTTGCTTTAACTCTCTCTTTAGTTTTATAAACAATGACAATATCATCTGCGAAGAGCATATACTAAGATATCTTATTTTGGATATGTTTAGTCAGTATTTTTTATAACCAAACTAAAAAAACTATGCTTACTGTAGTAGGAAAATTCTTGATCAAACTTACTTGTGCTTGAACATAAGTAAAGCTTATTTATATATGTCTTTAATAACTTAAATATAAGCAATACGAATTTTTTTTTTTTTTTAGACTCTTCAAAGTATTTTTCTAGAGATTTTATCATACGATTTTTTTTAATGAATTGATAATAATATTAATGGGTAAATTACACTCAGGTCTCTGAGTTTAATATTTAATAATACACAGGTGCACATTTTTAAAATATAACATTGGGGTTCCTGAGTTTTAATAAATTATCAAATGAGTCTTTTTTTATTTTTTTTATTATTAAAAATTTTTAAAATTACCATTATACTCCTCCCCCTCTCTCCTCCCGATCCCCGCGCATGCGGCCTCGCACGCGGCCGCCCGACCCACCGGCGGCTGCGCGGCTGCAGACCTACCGACGGCTGCGGGCCGCGGACCTGC
>JAEMOT010000337.1:20422-46835 GCA_019297695.1 Apostasia ramifera
ACGAGAAAGAGGTGGGCAGGGGTATAATGGTAATTTTAAAAAAATTTAATAATAAAAAAATAAAAAAATCCATTTGATAATTTATTAAAACTCAGAGACCCCAATGTTATAATATGGACCTGTGCATTATTAAGCCTTAAACTCAAAAATCTGGGATAATTTACGCTAATATAATTTTATAGATAATATTAATATTTAAATAACATAAATATTTAAATAGTTTAAAGCAAAACACACATTTAAATTCTTCCATCAACTTTATATATATATATCTATATATATATATATATATAATCTGTTGAGGAAAATTTTAATCTTTACTAGTGTAAAGGATCGATGTAAAGGCATTTGGAATACAAAATTAATATCATGAAATTATGATCCAAAGTTATAATTTCTTTTGGTACCCTTTGGAGTAAAATTTGATGAACTCAAGAAAGTATATGTTAAAAATAAGAGGATAAAAGTTTTATATACATTCTACATGTAATTTCTTTATAAAATTTAAATTATACAGCTGAATTTGCTTAGATTTAATTGAGGACTTAAGATATTTCCCTTCATTATTGTATAAAAACACATATTCCGATTATTTAGAAATAAGTGTGAGCATAAATAAACAAATAATTTTCACTGTAAAATTAACTCTAGTAATATCTATGAAATAATTATGTAAAATTTTAATATGAATTTTTAAATTTTTATTAAAGAAACTAATTTGTTATGTTAGTGTATATGATGATCGATGCATGACATCATAAGATGAACTTTATGGTCGTGGTGAAAAATTTTTAGTAAAGAAAATATTTTATAAATATTTTTAAACGAGCTAACAAGTTAGCGTTAAAATATAAATTGTAATATTTGAAGGATTTAACATAAATAAATAACAAAATTGCTAGATAAAATTGATTTTAGTGCATTATATATGACTCATAACATTTTTCAGTTAAAACGTTCACCAATTAAAATTTAAAATATGAATCAATAATTAAATTTCCCAAATAAATTCCTGCACGAATCTCAAAGCACATGTGGATTAACGCGAAGATGTGGGCTTGTTCTCTGCAACCGAACGCCGGTGTGCATGTTTTGCGGTACCGTTATCTCCTCGTCGTTTCTCCTTCCGCCTTCTTCCCATTTTTCCCCTTGATGCGCTCTGCTCACCCGTCAGAGGTTGCTTCCCTCCCTCTCCGCGGATGCCATTACTGCCGCATTGGGGTTTAGGGATTCAAGGTCGATGAAACGGATGCCACTGACATCCTCTATCGTTCTTCGGTTCATGTTTTGATTCAACCGAGAGGATCGTGGGTTCCCTCTTGCCGAAGAAATGGGATCAAGCAAAGGAAAAGGGGCGGGATCGCGCTCGGGTTCTGGAGGCACGGGTACGTCGACCTCAGGTGTGAAAATCTGCGATTTGAAAAAAAAAAAAAAAAACTTTGCATTGTTAAGGGACTTAGCCGTTTATGCCTTTGTCAACAAGGGAGTTCCTTCAGACTGAAATCGATTGTCTGTAGTGTCAGTGTTTCGTATATGATGCCAATAAGATTGATTCGTAAATTACTGAGAGTGTTTTTTTTTAGAAAGTTCAGCTTTCTGCTCCTGTTGCTATTGGAAAGGCCATTTTATCTGGGAGCTTGAAGGCCTGCGAAATTTGGTGTAGGATCTTTTTCAGGGAAACCATCTGGGTTTTTGGATAGTTGGCTGCACTGAGAAGGTCTCCAATGTTGAGAATGTGTGGTGAAATGTGTAGTTGGATTGGGAAATGAATTTGGATGTTGTTAAGTCTTTGATTACCAACTGCCCGGCAAAAGAATAATTTTATATTCTAACACGCCACCTTGCATTGAGCTTTATAGTGTGGAGGTCAGCATAGATTCTTTTTTTAAAATCCTATATTATAGTTAACTGGGGATCACCAGGGTTCAAACTTTAGACCTTTGGTTTTAATACTATGTTAAGTCCCTGGTTGCAAACTAACCTATAAGCTTAAGCTTGTAGGTAATGGGCTACGAATGACTTTATATTCTAACTTTGTTTGTGAAATTTTTGTTATAGATCTATTAATGATGGTTTGCTGATGTACATTTTAGGATATTGGCTTGAAAGCATTTTCTCACTAAGTAGTTTTCCCTTTCATTGTTTGGTTGGGTAATGCAGCTTATGATTGAGTCTTAACCTGTAGTCATAATGATGCATTTTACTCATTAAGCTATAGGTTATTGATGGAAACTGCTGTGAGATGACAAAAAAGAGAAGATTGCTGATGCAGTTTTGCGAGAGTCTTTCATTAACCAAATGGTGATGTTATTGTAATTATAATGAAAATGAAAACCTAGATATGTACATTGAATTGAGGAATTCAACGCTCTTGTTTGATCATATTAGCTTCTTGTCGGTCCTATATGTAAGAACTAATAATTTGAACGGTCACTGGTGTGACTTTTGTAGTGTTATTAGAAATGTCAATAGGTGCATAGAGTACTTAATCTGTTCCGATAAACTGAACATGTTTCGTTATTGTCACCTGAATGTTTACGTAGTCGTGCCTCTATATTCCTGATTTTTCGAATGTTCCATGATGGCAGAACTTCGTGATAGGCATCGAATGGCAGTGGAAAGCTTGACACTGACCACACAGCCTCTGAAGACTGTCCAATTATTTATACTGGCTACTGTACAATATTTAAGAAATTCTCTTTTGTATGTTCTGACAAAATGTGGTTGGTTCTCTGTCTTAATTTTCCTAATGATGGCCTTGGGAGGCCTTCTCATAACTAAAGATAGCCCATATGCAAAGGTATCTGTCTATCCTTTTGGCAATCCATTTACTTTGCAGTCACAAAATTGAAATGCAATCTTAAGTATTCTCTTATTCGTGCTATTACTTCTGCTCAGTCTTTCTGTATAACCTTCAATATAGCTCACATTTTTCAAATATTCCAACCTATTATGATTAATCTGGTTCTGATATGATTCTTGTAGAATAAACAAAAATATTTGAAAATACTACTATATAGAATGTTGACATTTAGTATTCCATTTCACACTCTTTGCCTGTAGCATTATTATGTTTTTAAATTGCTTGAACAAGTTTTTGTAAGTTATTGGCATATTATTCATGTGTCTGCAGCATGCTGAGGAATTTGTTCAGTATTCCAGATTTATAATATGGTGGGCAGCACTGGGTGTTGCATCAGCAATTGGACTAGGTTAGTTGAATTAATAAACATTGTTTACTATGAGATATTTACTTGCCTACCTGACTGAAAGTTTGATAGAATGACACACAGTAAAGCATAGATTTGAACGTAGAAGATGCATTTGGGTACTAGATACCTTTAAGACTACTTAAATGGTACATGTTCCAGAAATTGTTTTTGATAGTGTGTCTTGATTTTTTCAGAGGATTTTAATGATCTATCTGCTGATTATAACATGAAACAATATGCAAAACTGTTAAATATCAAATTCTATTGATTTTTCCCTTGGCTTGTATACAATTCCTTTTTTATGTTTGCTTCTGTCTACTATTTTTCAATACGAAGAGGCTTTCTGCTATAAACGCGACAACTTCTGTATTTGTTTTGTAGGATCTGGGTTGCATACTTTTGTGCTTTACTTGGGACCTCACATCGCCCTATTCACTATAAAAGCTGTGCAATGTGGTCGAGTTGATCTAAAAAGTGCTCCATATGATACTGTCCAACTTAAAAGTAGACCTTCATGGCTTGGGAAGACTTGTTCAGAGTTTGGTGCTCCATTATATGAAGCTATGCCTGGTTCAATGGTTAGGGTCCCTTTAAGCAGTATACTTCCACACGTTCAAATTGAAGCTGTTCTTTGGGGCATTGGGACTGCTCTTGGAGAACTTCCTCCTTATTTTATCTCAAAAGCTGGTATAATACCTCTCTATTTCTGATTCTTACTTGTCATCCAGATAACATGGGGTTCGCTTGTTTGTTGCCGTTCTCAGATTTTTCTGTGAAGTGGGCTAGCACTGGATTTTCCTGTAGTCAGACATTATTATCATAGTCATTCAAATATTCACGTTAATTGCAATTTAGTGAATAATGAAAGATCAAATAAATTAAATGTATGATAATTAGTAACTTATGGCATTTCAATTTCTTCAGATAATAATGAAATCCCAAACACTGGGAAAAAGAAACAAAGTAGCTTATTCCCATTGTTGTCTATAAGAAAATGAATATATTCACATATTGGATTTTTTTAGTCATAGTTGGGGGGACTGAAAAGCAAAAGGAGAAATATATGTAATTATGCAGTCAAAGACCCTTAGCCCTTGTTCATTGATCATGCATTGCCTTGCATGCACCGTATGTGTTCATATGGCTAGGTCTTCTTAGAGTTATAGTTCATTTTCCATTTTTTTCATCGATCTTTTTTTTTCATTATGTTTCACAAGTTAGGTATGTAATTTTCAGTGTAGTTTTCTATATAAGGACGTATGAGCAATTTATTATTGTTTTTTGAAATGTTTATGAGAGACACTCCAATGCTGAAGAATAATTCAATTGGCAGCACGTTTGTCTGGAAACAAATTAGATGCTATGGAGGATATAAAGGCTGCTTCATCAAAAGAAGTTGGATATATATCATCGCTGATAAAGGAAATCAAGCTCTGGCTTTTTTCTCAGTCACAGCATCTTAGCTTCCTCACAATTTTAGTACTTGCTTCGGTTAGCAAACTTTGTTTCTTCATGTTTTTAACTATGGATCTTTTATTAATGCTTGTGCATGTTTGTATTCAATGAAATGAAATTAACTTTTTCTTCTGTTTAACCTTCATTTACATGCACATATATATATACATACATATACATATATATTGCATTAGTAGTCTTGATTATACGTTTTATCGTGACAACTTATCTACACACTTATTAAATAATTACTCAAAATTGCTTTTAAGAGTATCTAATTTCATCAAAATTAACGCCAACAACTATGGTCTGAAATAGACTCAAGACCCTCTTCTCAACTCTAGGGTCATGACCAGATAGATCTTGAGACCGATGTTAGATGAACATGTCATAGCTCCTTGGGATTCCCTTCTACTAGATTTGTGGCTAAGCAGAATCTCGCAACTTCTGTTTATGAGGTCAAAAACAAGACTTCTTCACTTGTTCTCTCTTTTCACTCATTGGAAAAAGGAATGAAGTGTGAAGTGGAGAAGGAGGTGGAATTCCTTTAGCTTATTAATTTCCACTTCAAATCACTTAACCGGTTTACAAGTGTCTCTCCTGTTTATAGGAGGTAAATTTATTGAGTAGCTAGCTTCCCCTTCCAGCTACATTTTTTTTTTCTTTCTTCCCAAATTCTGATTCCCTGTACAAAAGTGGCGCGGCAAGAATTATTGTCTAGTGTTCTGGTCTCATCTTTTGCCAATGTAAGTTCTTGTCCCTTGTGCAGTGTTGTCCTATAGAGGGGCCTCGAGGTCTTGAGTTCTTCGAGGATGGAATGTCAAGACCTAGGGATCGGTTCTTGTCCTTGAGGATTCTTCTTTGTTCTTCTTTTTTGACTCTAGCTGTCCTTGTGGTTGAGGCCTTGTGCTTTACGTGCTGTTGAGGTGTTTTGGTTAACTGAACCTAAGTTGATGTTTATGTTGAGTCTTTGCTCTCTATGGACCTGAGTTGATGTCGATGAAGGTTTTGTTTTTTCTCGACTCAAGCTCAAGGTTGAGCCTTGGCTTCTTTCAGGCTAAGTTTTCATAGATAAGGAGGCTCTGATCTCTCAAATCGAGATGTCTCGATGTTGTGGCACATGCTGTTAGAGTAATCTTTGGGCCTTGTTCTAGAGGGTTTGGTCTTGATTCTCGATCTCGTGGACAATGCCAATCTCAAATTTTGACCTAGATCTTTGACGTGTTGAAGTTGAGATGTTGGACACGTGTCAAGATCTTTGTGTCATGGCTTCTGTCATTGGGGTTATGTCTCAAGTATTGTCGTGGTTCCTTGAGGAGATGTGGTTGATGTGTAGGTTCTCATGGTTGTTCTCCGAGAAGACGTCATCGACACATTGATTCTCAGGCTTGTTTTTGGTGCCAAGAGGCTGTCCTCGAGAATGTTGCTGGATATCTCAATTTAGATTATCCCATCAGACAATTTTAATTTCTGGAAGTCTAGAAGTCTAGAACTACAACACTAATACTATGCTAATTTTTCATTTTAACTTGGGGCTGAAGTCTAATCTATGGAAACATGGTTTTGGTATAGTTTGTGACAATATTTTTGGCAAACTTTTCATATTTAGCTGATACCCTCTTTTTCTTGTTTTAAGGTTTTTTGTTGTGTTTCTTATATTTGAGCTCTGCAAATTTTTGATCTACATGCGCTCTATGTTCATTTATTGTGGTACTTGTTCATGCCTACTATGTTTGCCTGCAAGCCAAGTAAACCAGTATTTATTTTGTATTTTCAATTGCATTTTTTAATTTGATATATTTCCTAATCTGCAGATTAGGTTAGTTTGATTACTTCATATCCATGCAGTGCTCTTTACATTTTAACTCAATGATTTTGTTCTCTTTACGTATATTCTGCACTGGAACTAGGTTCCAAATCCACTGTTCGATCTTGCTGGAATCATGTGTGGCCAGTTTGGAATTCCATTCTGGAAGTTTTTTCTTGCCACATTGGTTGGAAAGGCCATTATTAAGACTCATATACAGGTATGCTAATATGCTCTTTTTTTTGTAAAGATTACGGTTTCATTCTACATTTATTGCCTCAGATTAATGGTAGGAATTTGGTTGTACTATTGCATGCAGACTACTTTCATAATCTCAGTCTGCAATAATCAACTTCTTGAGTTTGTAGAGAAGAAGATGATTTGGATCCTTCGCTTCGTTCCTAGCCTATCTTCAATCCTCCCCAACATTATTTCCAAGTTGCATAAGCTGAAGGAAAAATATTTGTCAGGTTCAATGCAACCCCATGCTCCTCCAAATTCAAAGGTACGGCAAATTTTTTTGTAAAATTAGTTTACTTGAAGCACTCGGATTGTAAACTTCCATATTATTCTTGCCATTTATAGGCTGAAACTGGGTTGGAATGGTTGCAATTGTTATCAACTCATATCATAGTAGATATTATCTGCTTTAGTTTTTGAAAATTAGCGTAGTTGAGCAACTACTCTAGAATCTGCTCTACCATGCAATTCCTTAGAAGCTGGAGCGGGGTAAACTTCAGCGAGGATGCTAAGTTTCGAAAGGGGGTATTTGTGATATCCGGTGAGGAATGTACTCTTATGCAAATCTTACCTCAACAAAACACGGAAGAGATGCTAAGTTTATATGAAAATGCATCCATACCTTTGTAGATGCTTTGAGACAAAACCGTGGGTTAATAACAAGAAACTCCATAGTTAAGCGTGTTTGAACTAAAGTAGTCCTGAGATGGGGTGACCTTCCCAAGAAGCTGTTCAACCACGCAGTTTCTCAGAAGTTAAAGCAAATAATATTTATGGTGGGCTGGGCATTTACTAATAACGTTGTAAGTTATCAAACAAAGAGTGTTCATAGTGGGAGAATTGTCATTCTTTCCAATTAACTTTAGTCTGATAACCGTAATATATAACTCAAGAGCTCTAAATCTCTTCAATGTCAATGCCATGAAACTTAATGCTAAATTGAGGGGAGAAATTCATACAATTTATCCCAACTATTGGGAAGAAGGCATCCGATATTATTCTTTCAACGTGCATTTTATTAGATTTTTATTATTGATTGGCTCCACCTAAAGTTTTAAACGAATATGGTTTACAGTGCCTAATCTTTGATCTGCAATTGCTATCACATGAGTCATTCAAATACAACATAATCAACAGACGTTGTTATTGGTTCAAAAACACACATTGTTATTAACTATATCAGCAATTTTGATGCTATTGATTGGTTGTTGGCTCCAATACACATTATTTCGAATATGTTTTTCATTGACTATCAAACCTTATACTGCCTAACCCCATCCACGCATAACTTCAATGCCCAAGATGAGCATAATCAATGTCAAAATTTATATCTCATGATAACTGAATAATGCATCTCTACCTTCCTCTCTCTATCCCTTTCTCTGAATTTGTTGATACTAATATTATTGTTGACTAAAAAAACTTCTCAGGAAATGGCTTGGAATCTGTCCTTCGCTTTCGTCTGGAACACGTTTGTGTGGCTGATGCTGATGAATTTCTTTGCTAAGATTGTGACAGCTACTGCGCAGAAGTATCTCAAGCAGCAGCAGGAATTGGAGATTGCTAAGAAGCAACCTTCAAATAAGCGAAAAAAAGCCAAGACAAAGTTAGATTTGGGTAGCGTCATGCCTCCTCTTTTTTTTTCAAAAAAAAAAAAAGGTTGATCAATGGCTTGGTGGAATCTATAGTTATCTGGGTCCTTTCTCTTTATCCTGACATGTTTGTTTATGTGAATAGAGCATCAAATAGAGGTGATAGGATAATTGAAAAAATTATTAGGTGCAGTTATCATGCCGCGTCACTCGTTTGGTTCCCAATATAAGTGTGTCACGCGAGCGTGTTGCGCCCGCGCACTATGCTACGTGTGGAACAACGAGAAAACACATTTTGTATTGTTTTTATTGTTTTGCGTAATTTCTTTGTCGTTTTGTAAATTTTTTTTTGGGTATAATCAGTTTGTTTGATTTGCACACATATATAAAGTAGAAAAATATTTATATAAAGCGAAAAAATCATACAAAATATAAAAATGATCATAACTTTGTATAGATAATTTTCAACTTTGTATGAGCTTGTTTTTTACCTTGTATAAAACGTTTTTGACTTTTAATATATGTATGCAAATCAAACAAACTGCTCATGCAAGAAAGAATTTGCAAAATGGCAAAGAAATGGCGCGAAACAACAAAAAAATGATGCAAAATAACATTTCCTCGCTATTGCGTGTGTGACACAATGATTATATTTTTGTATTGGGAAACTGATCATACAAAATGCCTATTTGACACACTTATATTGGGTGCCGAATGGGTGATGCGACGTGATAACCGCACCTAATAAATTTTCGGATAATTGACATCTCGGAGGCAGGTTTTTTTTTTTCCTCTACTGCAATTAAAGGTGAAAAGTACGTTTTTGATGCAATTTGATGTTCAAACTAACGATAGAACATCATTTCAACCGAAAACTTCACTATGTTCTTTTGTTTGCACGATTTTAAATTTTCTGTTCTCTCTATCTCTAAGCTGTTTTTGTATTAAAAACAGAAAACTGAGATAATGATGGGGCTGGCCACGTTAACATCCTTCGAGCACCTCTCGTTTAACAATATTTTTTTTGCATACGAGTCTTGTTGACACATCATGGATGTCATATGTAAGAGGAGAATCGATGTAGCATAACGACTCTAAATTGAAACTTCATACTGGAGTAATTGTCATGTGGGTTGAGATGATCCGTGTTGTTAAAAGAGTTGCAAAGAGATATTTTTGTAGACGCGAAAGATATCGGATCTCATGAGAAGTAGACTTGCTAGTGGAATAAAGTTATTCAATAAATAATTATGGAAAGAAGGGGATGGCATATGAAGCCACTAAAATGTCGAAGACTGAGATTTGTAAAAATTATAAAAGAGTTAAGAAGAAAAGCAATGAAAACGATCAAGCGCAAGAGTAGACCTATACAATAAGTTTAGAGCTAAAGAGGGGGAAGTGATGTATAGTTCAGCTCGATTAAGTAGGAGGAAGAGTCGAGATTTGAGTCATACGATGTGCATTAGGTCGATGATAATAATATTTTGGTGAAAGATGAATATCCAAGAGAGGTGGAGGATATACTTTTACAATCTCTTCGTTAAATTACATCAAAATAATTTTGGAGGTCACGGTACTCTCAAAGATGAAACAAATGAGTTTGAGCTCACAGTCAAGCTCCTTATCGAGCCTACTATCACATGAGCTTAGTGGTTATGTTCGCATTGAGCTATTTAAATAAGTTTTATTAAGCACAATAATGAAGCTTGTTTATGAATAACTTATCAAAAAAATAAGTTTTTTTTTTTTTGGAATGCAATGCTCCAAATTAGTAAAGTAATTTAAAATTGTATATGAAATACTAAAAATAATATTATTCGAGCTCATTAACAAACATCTAATCAAGCTTTAAACGGGTATGCTCGCATTCATCGTATATATTATCTACGAATATTAAGTTGAATGTTAATATGTACAAGCTCATTAATTTAAAAGCCATGCTTTTAAAAATATGTTTGACTTTGTTTGTTAATGAACTTGATGAACTAATGTGAATGAGTTCTTATCACAGGTGTTGATTTTGTTTAAAAGTCGGAAGTAACTCGAACTTTGCTCGTATTTTATTCAATTTGAAATTCAATTTTCTTGTAGCTCAAAATTTGCTCACTCAAAAATGAAATCAATTTGGCTTGTACTCTAATTCATTATGTGTATAAACTTATAAATTTATAATTTTTCAAAAAATATATAAAATTTGAGTTATATAAAAATATTAGATAGATAATATATATAAATTAAAGTACAAATTCTTATGTAATATTTGTATATATAAATTTATAATATTATACCTTAATATATATATAGTACCTATAATGAATATTTTAATTAAAAGATGATTATAACTAGGCTTGATTTAATTCAAAATTGACTAAAAATCAAAGCAAAATTTGTCAAGTTGAATCGAATTTGATTGAAAATCAAAAATTTCAATTCTTAATTGATGCTCAAATTCAATTCAAACCAGGGGTCAAATAAATTACTTATAATATTATTAAAAGTTAAAATTATTTAAATTATAAAATAATTAAAAAATTTAAAATTCTGACCACCATAAACTAGTATAAATAATTTTATATAAATTTCAATTATATGTGAATTATGATTTATAATTAAAATTTAAATTATATTTTATAAAAAATTTTGATTGAAGAGTTCTGCTTAAATACCTCAAATAACTAATCAATAAAATAACTACTCATAAATTAAAATTTTAATACACTAGAATATTCTATAAATTAAGTGTTAATTTATTAAATAATTTAGTTAATTAAAATTCTAAATTATGATCAGTTAATTGAATATTTATTAGAATTATATAATAATTTTTTAATTTAAATATAAGAGACAGTAAATAAATTCTTTAAATTCTTTAATTTAGGAGGGGGTTTGCTTCAATTTGACTGCAATTATATTTTGGGTTATTGTTCTGGGCCTGTTTGGTTGGGTGTTCTATTTTAAGCGTGTGAGATCAAATTTATTTACCAAATAGATATCGATGAATCTAACTTCAAATCGCTATAAATCCTTGATGTCGAATTAGGGTTGTTACCGATCAATCCGATTTCGAGCCGAGCTAATACCGGCTCGAAATCGGATTGATCACATTTCGATCGACTCGAGCTCGATTGGGTTCGACTTCGAGCCGGCTTGAGTCGATTCCAATCGATTTCGAGCCGATTTCGATTCAGCTCGAAAATGAATCAAATCTCAATTTTTTTTAGCAGATCTCGAGCTGGATAAGCTCAACTCAATCCGACTCGAAATCGGCTCATTTTATAATATATATATATATATATAATATTTAATATATCTTATATACATATTATATATATATATATATATTATAATATAAAATGTATTTTAATTCGAGCCAATTTCGAGCTGGATCGAGCCGAGCCTATCCAGCTCAAAATCGGCTCGAAATTATTGCCGAGCCGAACTTTTGGCTCGTTAATCGACTCATTTAGATCGACTTGATTTTGATTCGATCTAAAATTGATTCAATTTTCGATCGATTTTTGATCTTCAATCCATATTAACACCCTTATGTCGAATCCACCTATTAGACTGTTTCAATTTGAAGCCGATCTCAAGCTTTCATTTTAAGGTCAGTGTATCTAATTATACTTATTCAAAAGCTTAATTTATTGTCAAATTAACCCTTTGATTCTTAGCAGACTAGCTCATAAATGGGCTTAATTAGGCTGTAAGATCTGACTGGTATTTATTTTTTTCTTCAATATCACAATTTTCTCCGTGTTATATAAAAATAATAATGATAGTGTGGTTCAAATTTGAAAATCTTGATACCCAGTCAAGCTCCTTTTCTATTGAGCTCGGAGAACGCTACTGTAACATCCCGAAAATTTAGATTTTGATGTGTATTATAAATTAGAATTATATATATAAATTTGGGTGATAAATAATATTTACGGTATTTTGGTATAGAAAATATAAAAGAAATTTTGAGCGATACTTTTGATTTATTTGATCTCCAAAAATGATCAAAAGAGAATGATAAAAAAATATTAGATGTAGAAATAATTTTTTTAAGATCTAGTATTTATTTGAAAATATTAAGAGAAATATTAGGAAAGTATTTTCTTGATTTAAATTTGAATTTATTTAAAATATAATAATTTATTTGAATATTTATTAATTTAAAATTCTCATGAGAATATTTATCAAAATTAGTGATATTTAAGGAATATGGTTATGGGTTAAAAGATGATTTATTATTATTATTAAATTTTAAATTTATGAGATTTAATTATCTCTTAATTTTAGCCTTGGAAGAAATATTAGATTTAAAGGAAATAATGTTTCTCTCCTCTCACACATCGATTCACTCTCTTCCGATTTGTAACCGCCGGTCTTGGCCCACTCTTTGGCCGAAAATGAGAGGGTGAGAGAAAGAAAAGAGAGAGGAGAGGGAGAGAAAGGAGAAGAGAGAATTAGAGATCCGAGGCATCACAACATTTTTCCTTTGAATCGGCAACCACGGAAGAAGAATTTCAAAGATTCGGATGAAAAGGCAAGAGAAAAAGGAAGAAGAAAAATAAGATATTTTCATGATTCCATGAGGTAGGAGATTTCTCTAACTATTAGGGTTTAAATTAATCAAAGATAAGAATTCAAATAATTTAATTTATAATAATTTGATAAGGATTGATTAAATTTAATATTTAATTATTTATAAAAATTTATTTTATTGTATTGCTAATATTTTCTTCATGTTTATGATTGTAAATTTTGTTTATGGGCTTAAATTATTTTATTAGAGAAATTTGTTTAGATATATACACAATTGTATATTGCTGGAATGTTTCTGCTTCGGATCTGAGCATTGTAGTATTAGTTTGGGGTATCAAATAATCTCGAATTTTAATGAAATTTGATGAGTTAGATCTTGAAATTACCTACAAATTTTGTTAAGAAACTTTTGATTAATTCTGAATAAAAAATATGATTTTGGTGTCATTAGTAAAATCTGATAGAAATTCAGATTTTTTGACCTAGTTTAGTTCATAGGGGATTTGGTGTACCAAATGAATTCGGATTGACATAAAACTTCATATAAAAATAGAGGACATATTATACTATAAATTTTATGTAAAAATCTTTTTTTAAAAAGTTAATTTTACATTAAATTTTGCTAGAAAAATTTGGCATATTTTTTTTTTTAAAAGAGCTTATGATCACATGTAGATTAAATAAAAATTTCTTACGTCGGATGATTGCTATTGAATATAAATTTGGAGATTATTAGATTATTTGATTATTTATCATATTTATATAGTGCTTTCATTAATTAGCCTAAAAAATATATATTTTATTATTAGAAGTCCAAACAATTGAGTTACTTTGACAGAGTTATTGATTATTATATTTAGAAGAATTGGACTTATAAAATTGATTTCAAATGCTATGAAATATTGAGGATTGATGATTTAATTAATTTCTGATAATTTAAAATTTAAAACTTAAGCTAAATAGGTTTATTGATAGATGATTTGATTCGAATAATAATAATATTTTTATAATCATAGAGTATAAATGTGAAATTTAAAATTGATCATGATTCAATTTAATTTATTTTAATATGAGACTCAAATGTGGATTATAATTATATTATTAGCTCTAATTAATGTATTTTCATTAAATTTTGATCGAGATTTCATAAATCATATGTGGAGAGTTAATGATCTTTATTAATTTAGATTAAAATATTTTTGAAGATATCATGATTGTTTTTACTGGTAATTGCTGAATTATTATAGAAATTTAATTCAAATTGGAGAGATAACTTAAAATTAAATTATCGAGATTATAATGTACAAGGTGGATTATGAAAATTTGATAATGTATGGTGCATGTAAATTATTATGAATTAATTGTTGGCTCTATTTATTTCTTCAATGATGAGATAAATATGTTATATAATGATATGCCTCTTTTTCTTCGATTGTGACACCTATGGGAGGACAAGTGTATGGACATATTATCACATTCGATGTGAATATATTGACTAATAATTGTGATATCTACGGGAGAACAAGTGTACGGACTTGTCGTCACATTCGATGTGAATATATTGACTTACGGCTGTGACACTTACGGGAGGACAAGTGTACGGACTTATCGTCACATTCGATGAGAATATATTGACTTGTATTTGTGACACCTACGGGAGGGCAAGTGTACGAGCTTGTCATCACATTCAAAGATATAATATGATATTTAAGCAAGTGTATGAGCTTGCTATATAACTAAATTTATAATCAAGATTTTAAAGGCGACAATGAATTAAAAGTTAAATATGATTTCTGTGGGACTGCGCACTTGCCTTAGCTCGAGCATATGATATATAAGCGCGACGACGTCCATTGCCATTTTGATCCAATGGGTAAAAACTCCTAAAACTGATTGAGGACCTCACATTTTAGCCATTATGGGCCATAGCCTACGGGGCCAGGGGATGACGATCCTCAAATGTGTAAAAGGCAGCTGAGGCATAGTACGAGAAATCAAGGACCCAAAAGAGTAAAATAAAATTAATTAAAAAAGAACTTACTCGTTAAAATTTTTTTATATTTATTTTATTAACATGATTATATTATAATTAGTAGGCAAATCATGTTATATTTATTTATATTTAATATTTATTTTGTGCTAATCATCTATCCTCCATATATACTGTCTAATTGTTCATAAGAAACTCATAATATATATGCTCATTTATTTGATAGTACTCATGTTATAAATTTTTGTTTGATATTTTCTGTTATACAATTTAAGTACGCATGATTATCATAGTTATTGCTATTATGCTATTTATTCATTTGATATAAGTTCATGAATATTGCTATGTATGTATGTAATAATTCTCTTAAATTTTAAAATATTAAATTTGTGATCATGAAAGCTTATTAAATATTTTATGTGGCCCATAATTAGTTGATATCTCCTACTGAGTCCTGTTGGTGGACTGATACCATTTTCGGCAATATTTTTACAGGTTTAGCATAAGTATAAGAGGCATGGGTGAGAGACAATTAGAAGATTATTTTAGATTATTTGTATTTAAGATTTTATATTTATTTATGGTATAATGTAGTAATTGTATATTAAGGACAGATTTATATTAAGATATAGTAGAATTATTTGAGGATTAAAAAAAAAAAAAAGAAATTAGGTAACGGCCGAGTTAAAAGCCGAGGTCGTTACAGCTATAGTGGTTCTAATGATAATAATTTGTATTTAATTCTAATACTAATGCATACAAATTAATAATAATCATAGATATTGATGTGGTACATAAATTAAACCTAAATTGTACATATGAAACTTTATTCCAACTCCATGCTGATGATGGAACAAAACCTAAATTCTATACAAATTATTAAATATCCAGTGCCATATATGATAGGAATATGTTGATCTAAGTCTAGAACATTAATTAAATGCATGCTAAATCTTTCTCCATTAATGCATGCCTCTCAGATGCAAGGTTTTGGGTTGACTAACCCTTGTGTAGTCAACTGGTTGACATTCTCACAGAAGCTCTCAGCATCATCACCATCTTCTTCAACCAGGTTGACATCTTGAAGAAATATCCCACTGCATGGAGTGCTCTTGCTGCAGTTGAAATTAATGGCAAATCTGGAGGAGCTTGTCCCCTTTATGTTCTTGTACTGCACACTGCTTATTTGCACTGCAGATTTCTGCGCAATTCCGCGAGATTGTCGCATTAATATCGAATTCAAAATGTAATATCATGTATTAAACACGAAAAACTTGCTGTAGATATCTTGATGATCAGTTTGGTTACCACCTGAGGCTTGCATGGCTTTTTCGAGTCGCAGTAATTTTGGTCAATGATTATCGGGTTTTTTACGTTGAACATGTTGATGTTTTCAAAAGTTATGTTCTTTGCATAGCCGCTTCCTCCCTAAGAAAATGATCGAGTTAGACGCAAAGCAGCCAAAATAAAAGGCATTTTAAATTGCTGGTGAATGAGATTAATGCCATGGTATATTCATTAATATAATTACAATAATATTGTAAATGATTATGTTCATATATAGAAATAATTGCCTGATATGTCTTGATTCTGACCCCATTTGTGGTGCTATTCATTTTCACTGTGTCAACTGTTACTTCTGATACCTGAGCTGCTGATTTCTTTGCTCCTAAACTTCCAATACTACATGTATATTTCACAAAAACTATATATTAATTTACATATATATCTTATATTATAGTTAATTACAACATTAATATCACATAGGTGGGAGAACGATCCGAGTTCGAGCCAAGCAAGACATAATTCAAGCTTGGCTCATCTCAATTCAAATCCGAGCTCGCTCAACTCCAAAAATTGAACTATTAAAATTTAAAATTAGGTTAACCATACTCCTAAGATCATCACTTGAATAAATATCCTTATCATGCATAACTGACACATATTTGTGTAATAATCCTAACAAGTAATTATGATAAATAGTTGAATATATACATTATCTATATTTTAAAAAATAGATATCATGCCAAGTCGATCTAATCCAACATGGTACGTCGCTCGGCTAAATAAACTCGTGCCAAGTTCAGTTAGAGCTATATATATCGATCTGAATATTGAGCAACTATCGATCTCCGAACTAAACTCTCTCGATCCGCCCCCAAGTAGTCATACGTAGAAACTAATTAATAAACACATTATTCGCTCACCTGATACCATGACCAGGTCCACAAACAATGTTAGAAAACTGAACACCATGAGATCCACTTACTATAGAAATACAATCATCACCTATAAATTGTTAAAATCAGCAAAAAAAAAAAATGTAAGAATGACGTCAACATTTATATAATCTCATGAGGCTTCGCACATACCAGTTTGAATCCTGCTATTTGTCACTTGAACGTTCTCAGTTTTTGTGATGTGGATTCCGTCGGTGTTCGGGCTATCTGCCGGAGCGGTGATGTTGAGGCCTGAGGCTACGACATTTTCGCACTTTGCGAATTTGACATGAATCTGTTGGCTGTCCTTCACATTCATGTTGTGAACATTTATGCTGCTGCATGATCTGAATGTTAAGGCCTACAATATCATGCATGTAGCACAGATAATACGTATCTTTTAGTCTGCATTCGGAAAATCATCTGAAATTTGCAAACGAAAAACTGCACGTTCGAAGCGTTATCGTTACTCGAACGTAAGAAAATTGAAAATGTTGTCGTTGAGGTGATCAACCGAGGGAAAACATACCGTGGGAGCATCCTTACATGGCTGAAAAATCACATTGAAAACAGGGAAAAGATCAAGAACATCATTCAAGACATGTTCATATATATATATATATATTGATATAAATTTGTCAAGCTTCTTACTTGAGATTTATCAACTTTGCAAGACTTCTGCCACCAAACCATTCCATTTCCATTGATGGTGCCGCCACCTCCAACCGACAAGTCGTTTACATTGCTGAAGAGAATCCAAATCCTTTGGTTCTTGTAGTTCCAATCCGAAGGATTCGAAGAAGCTTCAACTGTCCCCTTGATCTGAAGTTTAGTCATAAATGTTACGATCTTAATTATAATAATATAAAATTTTTTCTGAACAATAACTTATAAGCTAGTTTTAGCTTTTAACTTTTAAGTCAATTGTTGGTAATTAATTAGAAATCAAATATGGTATCATTTAATGTAAGAGGTATCATGTGATGACCCGTGATTGAAGAGGGTAGGGAATGATTGTCGAGGTGATATCCATATAATTGAGTCAGAATCACTCAAACAAGAAGCGGCTTTTCACAAACTTCTAGGTAGAGGAACACAAAAATGAATCGTCCCACATTAAAAAAAGAGGGATCAAAGTTCCTAATTAAACTGTATAAGTAAATAGTATGATTTCAATATGTAGAAGTATTTTTTAAGGTAAAACCGTAAGGCTAATCATGATAAGAATCTCTATAGTTAAGCATGCTACTGGATTGGGTGATATTTAGAGAAATACTCAAATTACACAGTTTTCTAAAATCAAAGTAGATAATATATCTATATTTGAATCACTGGATGCTACATTTAAGGCTTGAAGCAATGCCAATTGTCTCTAGCAAACATGCATAATATTGAAAATTAAACAAATGCCTATGTTGAATACTTCTACACGTGTATGTAAAATATAAAATTATTACTGGACTATAACCTACAAGCTTAAGCTTTTAGGTCTTGGAAAACTAGAGATTTAACAATAGCAATGATAATTGACGAAGCATCAACATCAAAATTCCTCTTCTCTCACCACTACTGAAACATTTGATTTGCATGGGCCAGAGAATGTTATTGGTTTCAATAGATAGCTCTTGCCCTTTGGCACCATTAGAGTAATATGGGGGATTGATGAAGAGCAAACTGCTCTCCATGCCTTCTGAAATGCCTGAAAAAATTATCATATTCAAATACATATATGTTATGAAGCATATGATATAATAATTGTAAATGATATGATTAATTGTTTGATTACCAATGTATCATCAGTTGATCCATCACCTTCTGCACCGAAATCATCAACACTTATCTCGCGAAAAAGAGAGCGAGAAAGAGAGAGAAAAAGAGAGCTTTCTTCTTCTTCTACTTCTTCTTCTAGATCATGATAATTATAAGCAAGATGAGCTCTAATGCTATATAAGGAGGAGGCTTCTGATGAGCAAAGCTCTGCAGGTAGGGATTTAGAGCTGGCATAGCTTTGTGAGGATAAAACAAGGAGAGGGAGCATGAGGATCATGATGGGGTCCATTTGAAGGGTAACAAAAGGAGAAAAATGTGAATCTATAGGCAGATATTTATGTTTAATATATATTTGTTCTTGGTAGGTTTGCAATTTTATGATGAGCCATAATTAATATATATAGAGAGAGAGGGAGCTAGGGGAAGAAATTTAGAATGACTAAATACAAGAGATTGAAACGTAAGGATCTCATAACCTTTATTTTGCATGTCATCACATCCATTTTACTAGGGTTGAAATTATTTAGGGAGAATTACATAAGGGTGCTTGAGGTAGGGGCGTTGTTGTACGTAGGTCTCAAAATTTGATTGACTTGAGGTTGTGTATATCTTGTATTTTGCGCAGGTTTGTTCGAACTGCAAACATCGATCTATCGATTCTAGCTAGTACGTTACTATTGTATAAGTAAAACAAAATGCTTTTGGGACAAATTAGCCATGACCGATTAGGTAGGTGGGGCTTTTCGAGCATCTCATACTATATATCATTCCTCCTCGTACTGACCATCTCATTAATTGGAGATCATGGTCCTAGTGAGCACAATCATAAAGCTGGCTTAGGCAAAGGTTGCCTCTTTGCAAGCAAATTATGTAAAGTTTCAATTATTGGTAATTAAGAAAGAAGAAGGGTTTGGGTTCAATCGAACATAAATCTGGGAAGGAGGTCGAGGGGACAGAAGGTTAGGGTGAAGATACAATAGTGCCAAATTGCTAGTAATTGGTGCTATAACAGCAGCAAGAAGTGGAGCTTTAAGGCCATTTAGTGATCTAACATAAGAGAGAGACAAGATTGAGATTAAAACAGTATATGTCACACAAGTTATCAGCTTTGTTTTCCAATGGACCTAACAGCAAACAAAACTTATACTTGGAGGATCAAAGTTAAACTTAAATATATTTAAAATTCAAAAAACAATATTAAAGAAAATATTCCTTAATAATTAGAGTTCATATTAATTTCTCTTTCCATGTGTAAAATCATATATATTGCATGCACGTTGATCATTTTTATTTTTTTTAAGGAAGCATAACATCATCAAATCATACTATAACATATTAAATATTCAAATTTAACATTTACAAATATGAAGCAAACAAATTTCAATTATTTAATTTATTTATGTCTATAAAAAATAACTTTTAATTAATTAGTACTGCAAAATAAAACATTTATTAAAATTCATTGAAGACAAAAACATAAAAAAACATCGCATATCATTCAAGATTTTAATTTTAATCTGCCAAACTTTTTATTCAAATTTGTTATTGTTCGAAAGATCATAATTAACTTGATCGATTTCATGATGTATAAAATTTAATTATTCATACCATCAAATAATAATAACAATTATTATTATTATTATTATTATTATTATTATTATTATTATTCATGTCATTTACATTTATTTTCTTATATTTTATAATCTGCATGCACGTAGTTTTCTTGATGTTTTTTTGAATAAAATGTTCATTAACTTGATCAATTCTGTGATGTATAAAATCTAATTATTCATACCATCAAATAATAATAATAATATTATTATTAATGTTATTTACATTTATTTTCTTATATTTTATGTTCTACATGCACGTACTTTTCTTGATATCCCTTGCATAACTATATATAATTTGATGACAAAATTAATGACATACTTGCCGTGGTTGGAATATTAATCTAGTTGGTCAACTTTTTCAATTTTCAAAGTGAAGAAAACGGCTACCAATATCCCATAGAAAGGGAAAGAAAATAGAAATGGAGAGAGTATATGGAAACAATAAATAAAGAAAAAGAAAATATGGGGGCAAATTAATATATATATATATATAATTAATCATGTGAGAATCTTTTATATTAATTATGAGAAAATTTAATATAACTAATATTATTGGATACGTCACTTTCAAAATATATATTATACATATATATATATATATATATCTTTATCTACTTGTATGTTATTCTCAAGTAAATTTTTTTTTTTTGAGATTTACATACAGAATACTGAATTCATAACAAATTACGCATTTCACCATCTTTTAGTAAATATTACACATATCACACTCTGCTTATGATTTTACATTTCTATTGTAACAATAGAAATGTAAAAAGAGTGTGATATATATAATATTTACTAAAAAATAGTGAAATGAGTAATTTGTAATGAATTCATTGTTCTGTATGTAAATCTCCCTTTATTTTTTAAATTTGTATGTGATGATGTACAAATATATTATAAATTGATATACATAAATATAATATTTAAAATTTAAGTTATATATATGTTGATACTATGATAATATGAAAGTGAATTACTGAGATATGAAAACAAATTACGAATATAATGATAAATTTCATATTTTATGGAAGTTCATGTTATTTTGATAAAAGATTTCATAAGAGAATAAGGTGAAATTTATAGTCACATATAGACTCATTTTTGAGTAGGATGAAACGTATTCATTCGTATATATAAACTCGTGTTATTATTATTATTAATAATATTTTTTTATTTTTTTATTTGTTCCAAATTATGGGCTCCAAGCACTCCAAGGGAGGATGTGGATATAATTAAATTGAGTGGCGTTTAATGAAATCTTTCATTCCCTTGAATTGATGGCCACCAAAGACTTTAATCAAAGCTCTCATCTATCATCATTCCAAGGTTGAAAAAAATTACTCAAATTACGCAAAGATGTCACCGCACCGCACTCAATTGGTTTAAGAAATTGTTAGGCTTCTAAGCATGGGCAAGCGATAAGTTGTTGAGCCGCCCCAATACCACTCCATCTCGACGACTGCCACGTCGGTCGATCATTTCAAACGGCTAGCAAACGACAACTGGCCACGTCAATTATTTTGATTCTACTAAAATTGGAAGTTATTGTACTAAAATTGAAACTGGCCACATCATTTATAGCCACAAACTGGCCACATCAATCCCTCTGCCTCTTTTATTCTGATTCTACTAAAATTGGAAGTTATTGTATGAAAACTTTAAATTATCTCAATTATTCCTCTCAAAAATTGGAGATGTAATTAGCCTTTTGTTCTTCCCTTCTTCCTCTCAACAATCTTGAACTATAATACATGAACTTTAAAAAAGAGAGAGAGATATTAATAATTGTCTTTGATCTCAATTGCTTATATAGAACTAATATCTTTTCATTTGAGTTTTAAATTATCAATCCTTCCTCCTTAGCCAATATCAAAAGTGACAGCAATAACAAAGCTGTTTTGAGACATCCTCTACTCTTCATGCGAGTTTTAACAAATTAAGTTCAAAGCGTGGTAGTAGGGAGATAATAATAGTAATTCTCTTCCTTTCTATTTTCTTCTATCATTAAAAGCTTATAGCATGAGTTTAAAAATGAATTTTCATTTCTCCATTCCTTTCTCACAAAAAGGAGTGAGCTAAAAACATGATGTCATGTTATTTGTGATGCATGCCTTCCCCTTTCACTAAATGCAGGATGTAGAGCATAAAAATATCAGATTATATGCATGGATGTTTCCTTGCTTTCCCCTATCCCTTATCAAAAGCATGGACTTTATAGAACATAGATTTTAAAGTTTCTATTCCTTTTTCCTCATATGCCTTCCACATTGAAAGTGGAAGCTACATCACATAAGTCTTAATGGTTGGAGGAAGGGGAAATAAATAAGACTTCATTCCCTAGCTCCTCTCCAAAGCATGAGCTGTGTAGCACATCAATTCTAAAGAACGACAAGAATGATTCATTGTGTTGACATGTGGCTCCAGCGCTGCATCATAGTCATACACGTGGCGCTCCATCTTGACATATCATACATTAACCTTTGAAGCTGTGTTTGACTCCCAACATCGTGAGTGATGTTTGAAGCCTCCTAAACATCGTGAGTGATGTTTGGAGCCTTCAAACATCGTGAGTGATGTTTGGAGCCTCCCAAACATTCTGCATGACCGATGTTTCTAGCTCTCTCAACCACATCGGGCACAATGTTTCTCAGCTATACCTATCACTGTCAACGTGCTCTGGCTGCACCATTTCTAATGCAGCATGCTTCTTCCAATCACGCAAACCAAGGTCCCGCATGCTCCAACCGCTGCAAGTTCCCATAAGGCTCGAAGACCAAGAAGCCACTTGCTTCACCCACTACTACCGGCCTTCTCCAAGACCGACAAAGGTGGGACCACCAGCATGGGCTCAACTCCAAATGTGCATCCCACTCCAAAAAATCAGCACTGCGCCCTATAAATATCCTTGAACAGAGCTTCGAACAGGGGGAGGAGGAGGAGGAGAACCAAGGAAGACGAGTCTCATAGAGATCTTCTTCTTCTTCTTCTTCTTCATTTCCTCCCTCGATTCAGGGGAGCCCTTTTTCTTTCTGAGCTTTAGTCATGTCTGTACTTAGCCTAAGCAACCTCCTCTTTGAGATATAGTGAAACGTTTCGAGCTCGTCCCGATGGACGTAGGGGATTTTTTCCCTGAACCACCTTAAACCTCTGTGTGTTGCTCTGGATGCTCTCTCTCTCATCTAAGCCTTAATCATCAGGCTTAGCCATCTGCGCGCCAACATCTCTCGGAGCTCTCTCTCTCTTTTTCGGTGTTTCATGGGATCCCCTACATCCTACGTCAACACATTGACTATTAGTTTTTCCGTTCTTTCTTTTCTTTGAATTATAGTACATTTACTAATAGTTCTCTCCAGGCCTCCCACATATTGATGTTGTTGTTGTTGCTATTTTAAAATGACATCTAGATGTTATTTTAAATTGAGTGATATTTAGATGTCATTTTAAATTGAGCAACATTTAGATGTCATTTAAATTGAGTGACATCTACATGTTATATTAATTACAGTGGAGGGAGGTAGAATTGGATTGATTTTCTATTATCACCTTTAATATAACGACATTGAGACAAATAAATAATAATTTAAAGATAATATTGACATATAAATAATATTAATATCTAGATCATATGAACATCTAGATGGTATATATTAAACCAAAAGCCCCTTTAAGTCCCTTATGTTTTTTGAATCTTGAATAAAGTCCCTATACTCAAAGAGGTTGTTTTTGGGTTTCAATTTAGCCTGTATGAAAAACATTACTTTTTAGAAGCTTTTTGTCAAATTGTAATTTGAAAATCATCAATTTTTCAATGTTACCAATTTGTCCCTACCTTTACTTTTCTTTCATTATAAGTCATTGAGCCAAATTCTCTTGATTCACTAATCCTATTTTACCTAATCCTGTGTGTGACAACCCAAGACCGAAGAAGCCAGGAAGTGATTGTTGGGGTAATGTCCATATGAGTGAATCAGAATCAACCGAATAAGGAGCGACTCTTAGCAGACTTTTAGATGGAGAGGCACAGGAATGAATCATCCCACTTCGAAAAGGGAAGAGAGTTCCTGAGCTGTATAAGTAGATAATGTGATTTCAAATGGTAGATGTGCCTTTTGGGAAAAACTCATGAGGCTAATGATGGGAAACTCTTAATTAAGCATGCTTGAGCTAGAGTTGTACTGAGATGAGTTACCTACTGAGAAATATTTAAGTTGCGCAGTTCTCTAAAGCGAAAGCAAACAATTCTTTTATATTTGAATCACACTGTAGCTTCTGGTGGGTCATTGCTTCGCCACCACTCATCATGGTGGTGATCGTCTTGATCTCATTAGTGATGACGGCTTCAATGGCTCAATAATTTCTTTAATGAGGGTTTCACATCAATGCTCAGTGATGACAATAACTTTCGCCAACATGTGAAACAATGGTTTATTTTTAAAGATGGATTTACTGTGAAACCATTTACTTTTTGTAGTAGGTGAAAATATAGGAAATTTGGAATCACTTTGGACTTAAGTTGTTATGCTACATATTGATCCTCATCCTTTTAAAGAGCTTGACCACGGGTTCAGGTGCAGTAAGAAGAAGATTTTGTTTTAGGGAGATGAGCCCTTACTGATGTTTGCTTTGATCTTGTTGTGAATTATTTTACAACTAAGGGACCAAAAGCTGCCCCTTGTAAATATATCCTCAGAAACTTTCAAAAAATATATCCTCAGAAGATAGAATATGTTGTGTGAATCTTAAGGTAAATAAAAAGAAAATTCTATTTTTATTTCTACCAAAATCCCTGTTGGAATACATGCTTAGGACTGCTGAATTTGTTAGAGTTTGATTGAGTCAAGTTTGTTCCTTATTTTTAGGAGTTAGTTATTCAGTTTATCATGGCTATTTTTTAGGACTTTGTTATTTTTTAAGCTTTAAATTGTAATTTTTCATGTTAATGAAAGAATTCTGATTTCCCTTCATTCTGCAGCAATTAGTTTCAGTTTCCTCTCTCTTTTTCTCATTGAAAAATTCCAACAATTGGTATCAGCGCTTTCTTCTTAAGGGACCTGTGTATAAGTTTGAGCAGTAATGGAGACCGAAGCTAGTTTCTCCTCAATTGCTCCGCCGGTGTTCGACGGAGACAACTACCAAATTTGGGCAGTACGCATGGAGACATACCTAGAAGCTTTGGATCTCTGGGAAGCAGTGGAAGAAGACTATGACATTCTTCTTCTCCCGGACAATCCCACAGTGGCTCAAATTAAAGCACAGAAGGAGAAGAAGACAAAGAAGTCCAAGGCAAAAGCTTGCCTGTTTGCTGGAGTTTCCTCCACAATCTTCACTCGTATCATGTCATTAAAAACAGCAAAGGAGATCTGGGATTATCTCAAAGCTGAGTATGAAGGAGATGAAAGAATTAGAGGGATGCAAGTGCTGAACCTAATGCGTGAATTTGAGCTGCAAAAGATGAAGGAGACAGAAACCATAAAGGAGTATTCTAACAGACTACTCAACATAGCAAATCGTGTCAAACTTTTGGGTTCTTCTCTGGAAGATTCAAGGATTGTTGAGAAAATCCTTGTAACAGTTCCTGAAAGATTTGAGGCTACCATCACCACCTTAGAAAACACGAAGGATCTGTCAAAGATTGCTCTGGCAGAACTCTTAAGTTCTTTACAAGCACAAGAGCAAAGGCGTGTAATGAGGCAAGAAGGAGCCATCGAAGGAGCTCTACCAGTCAAGCATCAAGATGATGTAAAGAATAGGAGGCCCAAGAACAAGAAATTTCAAGCTGCAAGTGGACAAAGCTCTGCTCCTTGGAACAAAAGCAAAACTGGAGATAAAAGACCNATTATCCTCCATGTCAACATTGTGGCAAGAAAGGTCACCCTCCTTTCAAGTGCTGGAGAAGACCAGATGCAAAGTGCAGCAAGTGCAATCAAATGGGACATGAAGCTGTCATTTGCAAAAATAAAAATCAGCAGCAAGGAGATG
>JAEMOT010000337.1:47536-75632 GCA_019297695.1 Apostasia ramifera
GGCAGTGCCCTGCTGAAGTTCCTCCGAGTGAGGGATTTCAAGGTAAAGAATGCTTTCGTCATGATCAAGAATGCTGTGATTTGGAAGAAGATTTTAATGGATCTCAATTTGGAGGAGAAAGAAAGTACTGAGATTTTTGTTGACAACCTAGCTGCCATTACCATTTTCCATAACCCTGTGTTTCATGGGAAAACTAAGCATTTTAACATCAAGTTGTTTTTCTTAAGAGAAGTGCAGAAAGAAAAATTTGTGATTCTGGTTTATTGCAAATCTGAAGATCAGTTGGCAGATTTGTTTACAAAGTCACTTCCAGTCAGCAAGTTTGAGTTTCTAAGGCAGAAACTTGGTATTCGCAGCTCCTAAAGCAAGGAGGAGTGTTGGAATACATGCTTAGGACTGCTGAATTTGTTAGAGTTTGATTGAGTCAAGTTTGTTTCTTATTTTTAGGAGTTAGTTATTCAGTTTATCATGGCTATTTTTTAGGAATTTGTTATTTTTTAAGCTTTAAATTGTAATGCTTCATGTTAATGAAAGAATTCTGATTTCCCTTCAATCTGCAGCAATTAGTTTCAGTTTCCTCTCTCTTTTTCTCATTGAAAAATTCCAACAATCCCCTTTCTATAATAATAAGGCAAGCAGGAGGAGAGCACCGAGTCGAATTCAAGCGAGTTTATTTAAGTTTGATCCCAGCATTCAGAATTAAAATCAGCTGTAGATTCGAATATCCCTGACTCCATCAGCTCTAAACTACAGCAATTGAACTAGTAGTGAAATTTAACTTGGTAAAAAAATAAACATATAATGTAGTTTCAGCTCAATTTGATTTGATTTCAACTGAGTTACATATGACTTGATATCAATTTCAATTTAAAGAACTGACTCGAAAACGTTTCTCAAACTCAATGAATTAATTCAATGGATATTCAAATTTCAAGCATAATTATGAGCACTGCATGCTAGACAACCTCATGGTCCCTTTAACATATTTTCTACATACAGAAGTTTGATTAACATTCCTTTGAACAATAGATTTACATGAAATTGGCTCCTTTTAGAAGGAACAGAGTACACAACATTGAAGGACAATAACTGGCCTGTTTTTTTTTTACAATTTTACTTGCGAACTTATTTACTTCTAGCTCTGTTTTTTCCCCAGAAAGGAGAAGTATCCAAACTTTCTCAAATTTCTCACAAACTCCCCAAAAGAACCGCTCAGTATGACTGCATCCTCTTTTCCCTGCTAAAGAGAACTTGTAAACCTACAGAACTTCCTGAAAAGCTTGAAGCCAGTGGCCCTAAAATGCTTGACAGTAATCATGGAAGAAGCAGAGATATTTTCAAGAACCAATGAAGCTGCCCCACTGCTAATTTCAGCTGAATTCGTGCATGTTTGCTAGAAATATGATGCTCTTCAAAAGGATAGCCTCTTTACTCACTCCCTGCAATCATGGTTTCCACATTATACAAGTTTCTTTCAGTTTTTAGGAGAAATATGAAATTCTTTTTGAGTAAATTTCTACAACATTCCTAGAGTCATACCATTATTATAAATAGATCTATAAAAAATCAAATTGGACATCTAAGTATCTATAATTCATGCATCCTTGTTCTTAAAAAACCTTTATAATGATTCTTGTAGTTTAACTGATATAACACTGTAGTGTCTTTGTAGTTTACCAATATAGTTCGATTAGCTTCTATTGCAATGCACAACAATGTTAATTGCCTTACTGTGATCTGAAGATCAAGAGTTTGAATTCAGAAAACAGTCTCAAAATGAAGTCCGCCTTCGTCGATCAAAGATGCCGCATGCTTTTCATAGGACTCAAACTGGTTTCCTGTTTTTTGTACCACTTAGAATTTATCATAGAATATCGTTAGCAGTGTGTTGTGAATATAATGCAAGCAGACTGCATGGATCATACCAGATTACAATGCATGAATGATTGCTCATCTCTCTTGCAAGAAGCACCCACTGGTGCACCATCAAGTCCTTGCTGATCTCATCTTGATTTTTGCATGTCGAGTCAAACCCAAATCTGTCTCCACTACCATGGCGATTTGAATTGATAGATTTTCTAAATTGAAGAACATTTGACCATTCTAGCGCCCACATTTTGATCTATATTTGTGATGAACAGTCGTTGAGACCCGGTTTTCTTTTTGTTTCTTCGCCGGACTTCATGGAGCTGCAGGCAAGGGGGCAGAGAACTGATGATCTTCTCGAAATGTGGGCTTCGCTTGTTGACCCTCATACTGAAAACTGAAAGTGTTTGAGTAATCTAGCTCCGTCATCTACTTTAGCTGAATTCGGTCTTGTTCCACATTTTGGAATAGCGTCGGACTTGATCCATGTCTCCTGCAACAAACAAGAGAATTTGTAATAAAAACTCATACATGATTGCTCTCTGTAGACCTGATAAAGTATAAACCATACCAGTTCATGCAGGTATGGGTAGGATCAAAATTGGGTAAACCTGATTAATTCTTGACACCATGATTGACCCATCGAACTGTGAATATTCGCGATTTGATTACCTCAGGTTATTCTACCATTAACAAGGTTAAAAAAGAAGGATGTTTGAAACATTCTTTGGGCCTAGAAAAAAAAGGTAAATATTTACAATAATCGCGCCTTTATCTCACTAGGTCAGTCTGCTATATGAATTTTTTATTTTTATTACACTTTTTTAGTTAATAAATTCACATTTTGTTCTAAGTGTGTAAGATCATGCATTATAGTTTTTTGTCATTTTTTTTTCGTCTTCATTTTCTTTTTTTTATATAGTTGAGATCTAATAACTAAACTTTTTTTTTTTACTGGGGTTTCAATTAACCCATAATTTATATGTTCAAACCATCTAAGTTATTTTCTTTAATTTTATTCTCAATTGATATTATTTTAATTTTACTGAGAATATATTGATTTTTTATTTTATTTTTTTATGTATATCTGTATATTCACTTTAGCATTCTTATTTTTACACATTTATTTTATTTATAAATTTTTTCTTTATAGATCAGTATTTAGCACTATATATCATATCTGGTCTTATTACTGTTTTAAAAAATTTATTTTTAATTTTGATTAAAATTTTCTAGCACACGGCACTAGCTTCAAATGCATTTCTTTATTTTTTTTCAATCTTGCTAATGACATCACTTATCTATTTTATCGTCATTTAATTGTATAAATTAATTTAAAGTATTTAAAACGCACTCTTTTTAATAAATTACTAGTTATTACATCATTAATACAAGTATTTTTTTAATTAAATGTGTATTTTATGTATTTAAATTTTTTATCTATTAAGGCAAAAATATTTAAATTATAAAATATTCTTGCACAATTTCAGTTCTCTTAGTTCCATTTTTAATCTCAGATCAAATTATATGGTAAACTTTTAATGACTTTATATTCTTCTGAAACAAATGTTCAATATCTCCATTATGTCTTTCATGAAATTTGCTACATTTATTATTAAAACATTCGGCAGACTAATTTGGGTATCTCGAATAATAAAAAAGTTAATACGGGTCGGATTTTAAACGGATCGACGCAAATTCAACCCCTCAACCGATTTATTAACACCTTTAAATATAACTTGACTGCATGGGTAAACAGTTATAACATGGATAACGATCTTAGTTTAAGTTAAATAAGGACATGAATCGTATCTCCAATTCAAACATCAAGTAATTATTGATGCTTGGCCAAACTCTCTTAGGCCTCGTTTGATTCGAGTTTTTTTTTTTAACAGAACAAAAAATATTGTATTTTTAAAATTTAATGGAAGAGAAATTTATTTTACTATTAAAAAGTATATAAAATATGAAATACTTTCAATTCTAATATTTGAATTTATATTTGATGTAAAATAAAGTTAATTTTTATAGTTAAAATTTGTGTTGGGCAAAAAAATTGTCTCGAATCAAACGAGGCCTTAGTGGCATGTTAATTGGGCCGGCCCAACAAACCAGCCCAGGCCCACGCTAGAGCTTGGCTTTCCTAAATATGATTGAATAAAAAAACCACCCATAGGTTTGGCACATATTGAGCCTCCATCTGCTTGGAACTAAAACAAACTGTTAAAAAACTCAATTTTAGTTAAAATTAATTCAAAAGACAAAAATTTCAAATTTATTTGAGTTTAGCAATCAGATTCAGACACAAATTTTTGAAATTGAGCAAATTTGGCATTTGCTTGAGATTGACTTGAATATTTTTTATTCAATTTCAATCAATCTGATTTAAAATATGAATGAGAAAAGTTCGATTCGATCTCAATCTAAACTAAATTTAATTTATTTATTATCAATTCAAGCTTGATTCAAATCAAAATTAATTTAACTTTCAATTAAAAGTTTTAATTTATTTAATTAAATTAAAGCATGTTGTTCCTCCCAAGCTAATAGTTAGAAATATAAATAAAAAATCAATTTACAAACAACAGAATTTAAACAAAAATTATGAGGAAAATTTTAATATAATTATTTATTAAATTATTAAGAAAAAACTAAACATATTAAGAAAAGTATATGCATATAAATATTTATAAATAATTTTTAAAAATTATTTGATTGATTAAATTTTGAGCTAATCAGATCCGATCCAATATCAGCTTAAAATTGAATTAATAAAAATTTGAGGCTATAAAAATGGCTCATTAATCAGCTAGCTTGAATCAAATCGATCTCAATTCAATTTTAAATTCCATTTAACTTTTGTTCGATGTTCAAAGTCTAGCTAAGCTAACAGCCTTAACAAATAAATAAATATATGGGTGATAACACTGACTACCGATTAATAGCAAAAAACTAATACTATGATGATGATAATAAATCTAAAGAAGTATTTGATTTATTATTATCTTAGTATTATGTTATATAATCTAAATGTCATCTTTTAACTAATAATTTTATAATCTAACAGAAGATTATTTATAAATATCATTAAATCAAACAATTACTTTATCTAGATAAGCATAACACAATATCAATATAACATTGAATCAAACGACTTCTAAGTTACAAGTGTTGACAGAAAAATTTATAAACAAAGAAGTTTGCAAATTATATGAAAGGATCTAAGTTACATACACAAAGGATGTATGCAAATTACAATAAGGTTGAAAACTACAACACTTAAACAGATGGAAATTACATTATGGTCTTGAAGCACAAAAACTCAAAATTGAAGTATTTTGTACATGAGGTTCTGTTATGAATCTGTGCAAGCATCTTCCATGATGTTGACTGGGATTTTAGGGAAAACATGCTTCTTTTATTGTTCAGTGTGATGCTCACCATCTGTATTATAAGAACTAAGGTTTTTTCCCCACTTCCATTTCCAACAAAAACCTTTTTTTTCTTTCCTGTCACCATAGCAATAAAATCTCTGAAGATATTTCACAATGAAATCTTATGCGATTTCATGTTCTCCTTTCAGTTGAAGAACTGTGACCGGACGCTGCAAATTGTTATTTGGATCTGATATTCTGAGAATGATTGGATCACTTGATATGCTATTGTGAGACTTAGCATTGTTGCTATGAGTAGCAGTAGTACTAGTGTTATGACTACTGTTCCTAGCGGCAGGTATGTCGTGGTTATGCTTTCCCTCGTACGTAGTTATGACTGCTTTCGGGTCGGTTGAAGCCCTCTCAACATGCTTCCTTACATTGCATCCTAAAGTGGTACACTTGTAGTAACTCCTGCCAATAAACATCACATGATTACATTCAAGAATATGTCCACACTTCGGAATATTGCCTCTAGTAAAAGATTGTCTTCGTACTTGTATATTCCATCACTATGATTCAAGGAAACTCATTTAATCTTTTAGTGTGCATAAGTTTTCTTTCTCCTATAAAACTTATGCTTATAATAGTTGGACTTGAAATCGAGACCTCTAGCTTCAATACAATATTCACTCTACTAACCAAATGATTTTATATTCTCAAAACATCTCTATATATGCAAGTTTAGTTAAAGTTTATGTCGGGCTCAAAACATTTCGCCTGCATGACATACTGACATTATGTATAGAAAGTTGTGGTTTAACTAAAGAAAATAGTTTTCTATGATTGGGTTTTAAGCTTCCGTTTTGGTTTGTTCATGCTTTAAGATGGCTGTAATTTCAGTTTTGCTTACGATGTAAAAAACTTTTAATCAGTTTGGTATACCTTGGATGAGGGTTTCCTTTTACCACTTTTTGGCCATATTTTCGCCATCTATAGCCATCATCCAAAAGGTCGACTTCACTTGTTGTTTGAACAATGATCCTTGGTTCCGTTACAGTTCTATGAGAAGCCGACTCTACAACTTTTGCTTCCATAACCCTATCACACAAAAAAACAGTCACTTTTTTAAAGTTGCTGAAGGAGCTAATAAGATACAATGTCGCTACCGTAAAATCAACCTTCTTTTCTGAACAGGTTCACCTCCTTCTGCTTCTTCAATTCCTGCTTCAGCATCAGCCAATTCACCTCTATCGCTAGAACCAGATAACTGCTCGGAAGCTTCATGACCAAATTCTAGGTCTCTTTTACAAACACCAGTTAAACCATCACTTTGAACTGCTTCAGAATTAATCAAAAAATCAGGATCCGCAATTGAATCAGCTAACCCACTTATCATGTTCCCACCCTCTTTTGCACGTTTATTAGCCGGAGGCTGCTGATGATTGTGCTGTCCTTTATAGATTATTTCTGTCACTTGTCCATCAAGGGAACGTTCAACCTTCTTCTTGACTGGACATTTTGGGTGGGTACATTTGTAGTAGCTCCTCGGATATTCGCTTCCCTTTACTTGCTTCTGCCCATATTTACGCCAATTGTAACCATCATCAGCGGGCTTTTCAACAACAAGAGCTGCCGGCTGGGATCTTTGATCGGTAATACTAGTATTGGTATTTAATGTAATGGAATTCTTTGGTTGATCAGTTGCCATGTTAACAGTCAAGATGGGCTGATTCAAGGAAGATGATGAATGAGAATAGGCAGCCTGGGCTGACACTTGCGCCAAGGCTTGTTGATGTGACATTCCGAAATGTCCCTGTATACATTCATCATACCACACAAAAGATTACCAAATATATGATTACTAAGACAAAAAATATCTATGGATAGTAGGAACAAGAACGAAAATCAAAAATTTGGTTTTGCGAATAATTTCAATTTTTCTGAACTTCCATTTATTTAGGGTGGCTCAGAATATGTTATGGATGCAAAGGTTCTTTTATTTATTAAAGGTTTAAAATAGAAAATGCATCTAAACAATGATTAACATCTATGAAACTTCAATTATTAGTATCTTCCAAAACTTGAAATGCTTTAAAACTCAATTTAAGTCTTAAATGAGATGATTGGAGCAGAGATACAGAATCCAAGACTAGGTGATGGGCAAAAAAGCGCTCCATAGGAGTTTCAGGTGATATTTAGATTTCCTATAAATCTAACCATTTCAGACAAGCCAAACAATTAAATCAAGATAATGATGTTTTGGGATTTCATACATGCAAACCTGTAACCACTGGGTGGGCCTTGAGGATATCTTCTTGCCTGAGATTTAACTTTAGAAAAATTACTCTAGTTCATTGGCTTTTGGGGTCTATTCCTTACGAGCCAATGAGCTTTTTCATATATCATTTAAAGCCCATGCAGTCTAAGTTTACATGTAGGTCCCTGATATTATATTACAGTCTTTGTTGAACATCTCTAGGTATATATAACATTTTTGCAACTTATATATATAACATCTCCTGTATTATCTTACTTGTACTGGTTTAATGTCCATAGAACATAGGCTTCCTCATGAGCCATCTTCGTCCATATATTATGATGCTTTAATCATTTTCTTCACTATATAATTCATCAATTTTTAAGTTCAGAATTTCCTCCAATGAAATTTCATCTTTCACTACAAACTTCCAATCCCACGTTTGAGGTCTTGCAATTACATATTCACATATATGTTAATCCTTTGAAAATGCTAATAATCCATATAAAAAATAAGATTACGAAGGAAAGATGGTAAGAAGACAAAGCCCTCCCTCTTATGGTAATAATACAATCATGTTCGTTTGGAGTTTAAATTCCAGTTAGCTTGAGGTTTTCCTTGAGCCACTTTTTCTAAGCAAGCCCAGGTCTACCCAAAAAATCAAAGGTTTGCTCAAAGTTCCTTGAAAATTGAGTCAGCCGGAAATCAAATTGAAAACTTTTAGTAAAATAATGAATCATGAGTTGTATTGTATGACTCCAACATTATCACAAGCTGATTTTGAGTTTTAAATGGCCTGCTCAAACTCATACAACAGAATACATTTTAGTAGTTATGTGTATATGTATTTGAACCATTAAATAGATAACCATATATTCTGTTTTAAGATGTATGTATATTGTATTGTTGGAAAGCATGAAATTATTTCAATTTAATTCCATTGAATTTGAGAAAAATCCTAATATTAGGGAGTAATGATCATTCGAGTCAATTCAAATTCATTTTTAAGGGACCTTAATTAAAAGTTCCAAGCCCATTTATTTCTGACTAAGCTCTAACTCAAAAATTCTGATTTTAGGTGAGGCACAACTTGCATAGACTCAAATTGATATCCCCCCTAAGACGAGTGGATTAAGGGCTTAAGAAAAGTCGTGCTAGCTTAAAAACAGAAAGGCAAGAATTTGTCCATCAAGGCCAATGAAACCAAAAAAGAAATACTTATCCTTTCACTCTCCTTCTGCCTTCCATAGTGTATGTTAGAATATAAAACTATTCTTGGGTCATTACCTACAAGCTTAAGCTTTTAGGTCAGTTGTTAACTAGAGATCATGGTGTCAAAGATCACAAATTTGAATATTGGTAAACCCCAATTATCTAGCATAAGGTTGGAAAAAGAAAAAAAATACATATGTTGAATTGAATCCACATTGCAAAACAAACAAACTTGTGCATGAGGGGATGTATTAGAATATAAAATTATTCCTACGCCATAACCAACAAGCTTAAGCTGTTAGGACAATTGGCAACCAGAAATTTAACCATGTATATGGTGTATAACTAGCATGTATCTTTTGTGTATGGATCTTGTTTTAATGGTATGTCTCGTATTTAATACCTTCAACAAACTCAAGCCCATGTTTAAACCATTCTATATCTGAACAAAATCAAGATTTAAGCTAGCTTAAACTAAATTAACCACCAAACAACTGCTACAGTTAAGGCGGGTTACTTGAATTGGCTTGCTTAGCTTCATACTGTGTTGGATATCAAAATCCACAAATTCAATTTTAATCTTAGTTTTGAGCCTAAAATTTCATTGTTTCAATCATGAAACAGGATTAAATTCGAATATTTTCCTGCTTTGATCCTGAACAGTATTGCAATCCATGACTTGATATCAAACTCACTGAACCTCACTAACGCCAAACCATTTCAAGATGAGGGAATTTATAAACCCTCAAGAACTAAACAAAATCATTAACTTGCGTTAGTCATAAACCAAACCAAGATAAGCAAGAAGAATCTAATGGAGGATTACTCGAAGAAGAAACGAACCAAGTTAGAAGAGAACAACGCCGGAGAATCGAGCAAACCCACGGGGCTGAGTCCAGCCGGGACAGTGAAGAACGGAGACGGCCCGACCTGCAAGTTCATAGGCCTGCTGTGCCCTAAATTCAAACTGCCCGCTCGCGCATCCGCCGGCGCCGCTCGCGCCGCCGCCGTCGGAGACGCCATCGCTCCGGCGAGGAGCTGAGAAAAGGACCGGCACTCCGACTCGGGATCCTCCGCGAAGAAGCTCGAAAGCGTCATCGGGCCGGGGCTCGCCTCCGCCGCCCCGCCGCGGAACAGGCCCTCGACGGCCGAGCGCGGGGGCAGCGAAATAAACGGCCGCTTCGCCTCAGCATCCGGCGCCGCCGGTCCTCGCGCGCCGCCGTCGGCCGTCGGATTAGGCATCGAGGGTTTCTACGAGCTATCGGGTGGAGCCGAGAAGAAGCGAAACATCATCTAAAAGTTTATCGGGATCTCTTTGGAAGTATTCGAGGTGTTTGGCTTCGGATTGGATTGAGCTTCTTCTTCTTCCGTCATCCACTAGAGAGAGAGAGCGAGCGAGCGAGAGAGAGAGAGAGAGAGAGAGAGAGAGAGAGAGGAATGGAGGTTGGCTCCCTCCAAATTAAATTGAGATGCCGATGGGAACGTTGACTTCCAACAGTGGAAAATCGGCTGTTAGGTGGGCAAATGACGAAATTGGACATCTGTTCAATGTACTCGTAGAAGCAAAGATAACGTAAAATTTACATACATATTATTTTGTAAATTTTTATTTACATATTTACCATCCTTCAAAAATTTATTTACATCAATGACCTGCTATAATTTTAAATATTACACATACCCACTCAATTTAACTTCTATTAAAAATAAATAGTATATAAATGAAATATTCCATAACTAGGCCATTTTAGCTCAATATTATCCTATGAGTACCTCATTGAGAACCCCATTTTATAGTCTGGCTAATATCAACCATTATATCTCAGATGTTATTTGTTAACCACTAACTTATAACTACGCTACTGGCCATTGTTAACATCCATACTATCAGTTACCGGCTACTAAACATTACTCGTTGCCACTACCGATCATTATCATGTGTATTGAGTTAAGTTAATTATTATTTAACTATAATAATTATAATAATTTGTTTTAAGAAATATCTGTTAATATTTATATATATATATATTTCAATCTAATATAAGTACATTATAATTCGATGACTTTAAAATAATTATTATATTAAAAATTGAATCTGTGAATCTTCTGTATGAATAAAATATTATAAATATATAATTTTGAAATTTCTCATTAAATAAGAAGCTTTTCTCTGTCTTCCTCTCAGCTGCCATCTCCCTAATTAACCATCAGTGGGTCCTGTCTTATTAAATTTATTTTTTTCTATAAATAGACCCCAAATCTCTTAAAAGAAATCACACATCTAATTCTCCTCTTATGCCCCTTACCCTCTCTTAAATACCCTAGCCTATCTTAATGCGACTTTCTCTCTTTTTCTTCCAGCAATAAGATTCTGTTAAAAGAAGTAAGTATTCTGGTTCTACTAAGTTTAAATTATATTTGATAAATTCTCATATTGACTAAATTTAGTTAGCTTAACCTGAGTTAACTCGTTTAACATGTGATTAACCTGTTAACTAGTGTTAACCCACTTAACCCGTGACCACTTGCTTAACCCGTGACCACCTGCTTAACCCGTGTCGACCCTTTTTACTTGAGTTGACTGATTTGATCCAAGTTGACTTATTTGACCTATTTGACCTGAGTTGATCCATTTGACTAGTGTTGGCCCATTTAACTCAAGTTGACCTATTTGACACGTATTAACCTATTTTGACTTACTTGATCTGATTAATCTATTTAATCCGAATGGACCTATGTAACTTGAGTCACATGTTCAACTGAGGCTAACCTATTAAACCTAATAGCAATCATTTCATATTAAACTCAATTAGGATAAGCTTAACCGAATCAGGAGACTCAACACTACCAACAAATTATTATTCAGTCTCTTATCTAAGTAAATAATTTTCACTGAACTTAAAAAATCGTGATTATTAAATTAAATAAATTAATATACAAGACGATATCAATTATATTCTGTGAGCTGCATTCTGTATATTCTGCATGGCTTAATATCAATATTCTATTGAGTTATATTGGATTCATGTATCTTGAAATATATGATCCCAATGGTTGACAAACCATCTTCTGGATTTGTAGCATCGTGTAAGGGATATATCTACATCTTGTTATCCTATTATCACACTGGTGATGTATATGTTGAACCTGTTATCATATTGATAATGTATCTATTATTTCTTTTATCACACTGGTGACGTATATCTGCTGATTTTGATCATTCATTGAAATAAAATTTATTACATACTAATCAATATGCAAAGCATGATACATGATAATATTGTAAAATAATAAGATAATATTATAAGATATTTTGATATTCTAATCTGATGGTATTTTGAATTATAAAATCTCATATGTCCTATTGTAAGGTGAAAATTATTTACTTTGTTCATGAAACTGACATGTTATTTTTCAGATAAGTAATCTACTGTCAGAAGAAAACTATAAATTCCTAATAATAATATTTTCCTATATTCTATATAGCCCAACTAATATTTATTTTTTACCACTTAGTTTGATTATTTTACCTTTTTGTACTTTAGTTTAAGTTACTTTTGGTGAATCGGTGATCTATCTTATATTTGAATTTATATAATTTTATCTTAAAATTAATTAAAAAAAAATTATAATTGCTCTGTGGTTTTGACTATTAGTGCCCCTTATTTTGTAGATTTATAAAATTGAGAATGTGACAGTAATATTGATAGAATATCATTATTATAATTTTGAAGAATGATTAATATATAAATATAATTTTTAAAAAAAGCATGTATGTAATTTCTAAAAGAGAGGTTAACATAAAATTTATGATTTATCATATATATATATAAAATATGAAATTACTTAAAATATATATATATATATAAAGTAATTACCAATACATTGATCAATTGATAAAAATTATTGGAAGTTTGATATAAATATTTTTTATTTAAATTTTAATATGTTTGCATGTTTTTATATATAAATTTCTTTAATATATATCAATATAGCATATTCATATACTTACAAAAATATGACTATACATCCAAAAAACTTGCATACAAAATATCATACAAATATCAAGTAAGTTTTAAGTTTCAAGTATTCTGCTCACTCTTATTACGTGTTGCAAAGCAGAGTCTACAACGAGATCGATGCAAAATGAAAATTAAAATTTATCGTTCCCTCACTAAAGGACCTAGATATAATTTACTCATTTAAGAAACTTAAAATGCTCCGAGAATATTTATATAGAGGACACTTTAATTATAAAAAAATATGTATTTTACTATCAAAGATAAAATATTACGTATATTATACTGAAATCTTATAAAATTATATATTTCACTTTACATTTTTTAAAGAATATATAAATTAAATTACTAATATATTTTAATAAATTTTATCATATAGAGACTTTCATCTCATTAGATTAAATTTAAAATAAATTATATATATAATTAATTAAAAAAATAAATAATATTTAAAGTATAATATAAAAGTTTAACATTTATTTAAAGTTTAATTATGTCTGTTTGTTTATAAAATTAAATTTAACAAGGTTAAAACTAAATTTAAATAGAAATATTTTTTTATTAAAAATTATGAATAATATGAAATAAATTTAGTTATTATGTTTTTATATGTGAGAGATATGATATAAGTTAGTTATTATTTTATTAATGTGTGTAGGATGTGAAATAAAATTAATTTTTAATATTAAATTTTATGTGTGATGTTATATGTCTGATTAAAATTAAACCAGGTTAATTTTCAATGGCCAAACAAAAGGGACGTTAGTGTTAAGTTAATTTAGGACACAGAATTTAATATTTTGAATTATAAATTATAATTTTAAAGCCCAATAGTTGAAGTATATGTCATTTTATCCAAATATGATGTAAATTTTATAATTTTATAAAATTTCAGTGTGATATATATAATATTTTATTTTTAATAATAAAATATATGATTTTTTTTAATTATAATTTTTTTATGTAAATACCCCTATATTTTATTAGCCCATACTAATATAAGTAGTAATTCTTCGAAGGATTTGTATTGTGATTTTGATGGGGAGTAATTCTTAAGAAGGTTTATACATATACATATACATATACATATATATATACGTATACATGTATATATATATATATATATATATATATATCTTAAGAAGGATTAGTATTATGATTTGAGAACATGATATCTTCATATATGTTGACTCTAATAATGCTACAATCTTCTTTGTCTTATGTTCTAACTTTCCTATTGAGTTATCATTCAAAAAAAAAAATCTACTGAGTTTACTTAATAGATATAATTCTTTAACAAAATCCATATTTTCATCACCTTTTAAGTCAAACACCCAAGAAGTTCAAATTTTACATGAAGATCCCATTAAATGATAGAATTCATATGTTAATATGTTTATTTCATAGCAACTAATCAAATAAGTACGGATGACAATGAAGGAGAGTTCAAGTTAGGCTAAATTTATATCAAATAATACGTATATTTCATATGTTAATGCGTATATTTGTTAGAGTTTAAGGATAGGATTGAGTGTAGCTGAAATGGTTCTCAATCTCTTTGGTTGTGTTGAAAGGAAGGGTTGAAATGTCGAGGAGCTACAAAAAAAATCTTTGTTTGCAATTGTGTATATACTTATTTAAGTAACGAAGAAATGTTTAATGCTTCTTTATAATTTCTTATTCGTTAAAGAGCAAGTGGTTATTTCTAGAGGATTGTTTAGTTAATCTTGAGATAACTAAATTGTCATTGTTGACTGCCGAGTTTTCTATTCAAGTTGTCCATGTGTAATTAAGGCTTAGATCATGCATCTTTTTTTGGGTTAACATCAAAGTATTTCAATGCTCTTTTTATGTGTTCATCATATACCTACTAACAACACTGACAGCTTGTCATAAGTCTGATCTAGTGCATATTATAGTATGCATTAGACACTCAACCACATTAACAAATAATATATTGTGCATTTCTTGAGGTTCTTTATCTGACTTTGGCATTTCTACAAAGAAAGTTTAAAGTACTAAACTAAAGGTCTACTGACAACTTTGGCTTCTTTTATATTAAATTTTGCCAAAACTTCTCTATGTAACCATTCTGAGTTAATCATAGCTTGCCTTCATGATGACTTCGATGAATCTATATACCTAGAATTTATTTAGCATAGCCTAGGTTCTTTATTTCAAATTGTGAACTGAGTACTCATTTCAACTTACTAATCTCATGCATATGCTTACAAACTATGAGCATATCAACATAAAATATTAGTAAAATAAAAGAACTATCACTAAAAAAAATTAAAATATATACAATTATCAAACTTGCTTCTCATACAATCATGTGCAATTATAAAAGTATCAAATCTTTTATACCACTGATATGGAGCCAGCTTCAACCCATAAAGAAATCTTTTAGTTTTCACACCACCTTCTCACTGTCTTGTTGAATAAAGCTTTTTGGTTGCACCATATAGATCTATTCCTCTATATGGCCATGTAATAAAGCCGTCTCCACATCAAGCTATTCTAACTCCAAATTCTACATAATTACAATAGCAAGTAAAAATTTGATAGAACAATATTTCATCACTGGAAAAATAATCTCATTGAAGTTTATTCCTTCTCTTTAACTGAAGTCTTTAGCAACCAATCTTGATTTATACTTTTCTGGTTCTCCTAAAGATAAAGCTTTTTTCTTTCTACACACCTATATGTAATCGATTATTTTTTTACCTTTGGGAAATGCCACCAATTCCTAGGTTTGATTCTTTTGAAGAGAATTCATCTCTTCGTGCATATTATCCAGTCATTATTTGTTATTTTTTTTATTTATTGCATCTTAAAAATATAAGAGGCCAGATAAATAACAAGAAATACATAAGCTATAGATCCTTGAATTTTAGAGTTTTTTGCACTTCTCTTTTAGCTCTCCTTGTAGCAATAAAGTAAAGCTCATTCTGAGGTAAATATACTAAATTTTCATCCTGATGTGAATCATCTGACTTACTGCTACTTCCATTTGAGTTGTTTCCAAATTTTATGTGAACAGCATTATCGGTCTTTCTTTTATTCTGAACTTTCTCGTAAAGTTTCTCAAACACAAAAGCTTCATTAAACCTGATATCTTTATAATACTCTAATTTTTTGTATTAGAGTTCCAAACTTTGTACCCTTTCATACCAAAAGCGTATCCTATGAAGATATATTTTATGGACTTAGCATCGAGCTTAATTCTCTCTATATTGTGCAGTAAAATATAAATAAATAGAATAACAAAAAATATATAAGTTAGAATATCCAAGTGGCTTATCTGATCATACTTTTTCGATGACTTGCAATGAGCTCCAATGCCAATGAAGGTGGATCCCAGAATGCCTTCGACAAGCCTGCGAACAATCTCATACCTAAGGTCTGGAACATACCTAATATCTGCAAAGTTCTTATCACTCTATCAAATATCTTTATTTCATCGTTCCTATTTCAATTGATTTTACACTCAGAATTATTATCTATTAAAACTCTACCACTATCATGCATAGAATAAGTAAAAAATTAATCTCTAAATAGGCTTATATGATAGGAACAACTAGAATTTAAAATTTATAAATCAGAAGAATCCATACCTGAGAAGGTACACAATATTTCACTCTTTTTTTCTAATCCAGAAGCAATACTAGTCTCATTACCTGAGTTTTTTTTACTGTTACTTGGATTTTTTGGAACAATGTCTTTTTTAATAACATTCCTTTTTGCAGTAGTGATACTTGTTATTCTTTTCTTTTGACTTGGATCTTGAGCTATATTGATTGTCAAATCTGCTCTTTAACCTGCCTCCATCTTGACTAATATTTTTCTATCAAACTTTTATCTATGCTCTGCATGTTCTGCACCTCATTTAATAATAAAATTGTATTGACTTCCTCCACTATGAGACTGTCTTTGTCATATAAAATAATCATGACCAGATGATCATAAGATTTAGGTAATGATGAAAGAATAAGTAAAGCTTCATCCTCTTCTTCTAATTTCACATCAATACTGTGAAGCTGTAAGATCATTTATTGAAAACATTTATATGTTCTAACAGATCAGCCTCCTCAGACATATGCAAACTGTAAAGTTATCTTTTTCATATAAAGCTTGTTTGTGAGTGATTTTAACATATATAATTTTCGCTAATTTTTTCATAAATCAATAGAAGTCTCTACATCAGTAATATTATAAAGTACCTCATCTGCCAAATATAACTAAATTATACTTGATGTTTTTAGATCTAACTCCTTTAATTTTGTATCTATTATTTTTATTACTTTTTTCCTTCTAAGAAGAGTATGATAAATATCTTTTTGAACCAAGATAGCCTTCACTCTTCATTGCCAAATACCAAAATTCTTCTTACCATTAAATTTATCTACCTCAAACTTTATGATCATTATCAAAAAAAAAATTATAATTGGTATATCTGCAGTACCAAAATGATAAAATACACAAAGTTGCGCTTTGATATCAAATGTCGTGGAATAATGCCAACAGAAAACTCAAATGGCTAGACATGTAGTTATTCAAATAAATTTTGCTATATAAATATGAGAAGTAATGATAATAAAAAAATAAAGCAATAAAAGAAATCAGATTTACGTCATTTAGAGAGATTCTATCTACATCTACAAGGAGAGCATAGAAGACTTTATTATGTAGAAAATCAGATAGAAAGAGAACCTTACACCAATTATCTAGTTCTCGATCTCAGACGAGATATAGAAACAGATCTTGTTCTTCCTCCAGATTAGACAATCCAATCTCTCCTTCAGCTTTAAATGATTGCCTTCAGATTCTTACGAAATCACCTCTATAGTTGATAAAAAAAAATCAAAAGTAGTCACTGCTAAAATCTAGACGAGTAACTCAATTCAAGTTTTATTATGAGATAATGCTTCAGCCGGCTGCTTCTAGCTCAATCCCTTAATTCCCCTTTTTAATTATTTTTTATTTCATGCATAATTGATCTCATAAATGTAGGAGATTTAATAGCATCAAAGTCGAATGAATTATCAAGATGGGCTTTGATAATGGGCCTAAGCAAAATCCCATTAAAATCTTTTAATCAAATCATAATTTAACAGTTTCATTACTTATTGTACATATGAATTTGCCTTCCAAAATAATTTCTTGTAAGTTTAAATCTTTTGCTAGGCCGATCGACAGACTCCTTTGCTGGAGCAATTATGTGGTTCGATTGGCTGGCTAATACGGGGATGCTACTGTTAGAGTCTTCTCTAATATCTTTTGCTGAACAGCTGCTCAACAGCAGCCCCCTGTCGAACAGCTGCTCAACAGCAGCCCCCTGCCGAACAGCAGCTCAACAGCAGCCCCCTGTCGAACAGCAGCTCAAAGAGATATCACAATATCGTACTCCCCGTACTACTGTGTCAACTCAGCATTTAAGACAGCATAGGAGCCACTCTCTAATCGTCCTTTGCAGGAGTAGGTGTCAGATGTGGTAGACTAAACCTACTATGTCCCCTCCTCTCCAAGCTATAAATAAGAGGGGGATTACTCTCTCTAGGAACCAATACTTTCTCTCTCTCTCGGGCTGAGCTGCTCCTCTCTCTCTATCCCTCTTGTACTCATTCGATCTCCATTTAGAGATAAAGTTTTATAAGAAGAGATTCGATTAGTGAATTCAAATCGTCTGGATGACGTCGTGATTTTTTCCCCGGACACTCGGATTTTCACGTAAAATTTGTCGTCTCATTTCTCTCTGTGGTAGTACATTTTTTGCATCAACAGCCACGTAGCACCTCGCTATTGGCCGGCCGAACCTTATAACATTTTCTTTGCCGCCATGCTTTCGGCATAGAGGGGCGGGCTCTATGATATCTTTTTTTGTTTATTGTATAAATTGCAATTAGTTTTCCCGTATAGTTTCTAATAACAATTCCAATGCTCCATTCGGGTGCCAATAATTTCTCCAAATATTCTCCAAAAATAATTAGGTGCTGTCGGATAACAGCATGGAAACCAGTTTCTATCTACAGTAATTGATTGTTTTTTTTCATAATTGATTACAAAAACTTAAGTTTTATATATAGAAATTATATATAATGGATCATATTCTAATATGATTTTGATTGCGGTAGCATTGTGCATATGTATGCTGAAATCATATTTAAATTAATGTTGTTAAAACCGGACCAGACCGGTTCGACCGGTTGTACCGTGAACTGGGCGCTAGTCCGATCCTGTTCTAATTTAGACCGGATTGGACCGATTTAAACTAGATTGAACCAGTCAAATCGGGTGAGCTGATTGAACCGATTAAATGTCGGTTCAACTGAAAAATTTATATTTTATTTTTATTAGTTAATATTTGTAAGCAAGTTAATAAGTTTTTATATAAAAATTTATGTTAAATTTATATTTATAATTTTTTTTTTAAAGATAACTAAAATTTTTATTTAAATATAAATCTATATTAATTAATTTTATATTGAATANTGTAATAAATATTCTATATTATATATATTATATATATTATATATTTTTAATATTAAGTGTGTGTATAATTATATTATCTTGTTATATTAATATCAGTAATTAAAATAGTCGATTAGATCGGTTCAATCAGTCCGACTACAAATCAATTATTGTTCCGATTCGATTACCAGTTCAATTTTTATAATATTGATTTAAATAAGTTATGAATGTCACGCTCAGCCACAATTATTGAAATTATATTTGAAATTGATTTCAACGTGGCTGTGTGTGTCAAAATTTTTAATTTTTAATTTTTAATTATAATTAATTTTTAATTTTTAATTATATTTTATTTTATAAGTTTTAAAATTTTATTATTAAATAGAAAGCTAATTTTTAATTATATTTTGGTGTATAAATTTTAAAATTTAATAACAAACTCTTAAGCTTTAACTAATATAATATTAAAAATAAGTTAAATTAAATTTATTATATATTTAAATCAAATTAAATATTTTATTAAAAATAAAGAATAAAACTAATTATTTATTTTTTTTTCCTTTCTCTCTCTCTCTCTCTCTCTCAAGAATTTTTAATATACATTAATTAAAATTTAAGAATTTGATAATAAATGTTTAAAATGTGAATTAAAATATAATTAAATTTAACTATAAAAGCTTATCACATGAACTAAAATATAATTAAAATTTAATTATAAAAATCTATCATTAATTAACTTTTAAAAAATATTTTTTAAAGTAATATATTTATGTATATACCGCTATATGTAGATTAAAATAAATATACTTATAAACATAAATATGTAAAATATATAAAAATAAATATGTTTATACAAACACTTGCATAATTTAGGATATAATTTTTTTTATAATAACAATTTAGGTTTTAATTTACTAGTATTGGAATATCACTTTGAAATTTCAAATTGAGCTATATATATTGTATTTAAATATAATTTTAATAATTTATATTATATTCGGATAAAATTTTAATATTAAAAAATTATATTCAAATATGATTTTTCTCTATGGGATTTCCTTTAAATAAATTGTATTAAAATTTGATTCCAAATATGAGATTCCACATTGCACTCATTTATGATTTTAACTCTAAAAATATAATTCATGCATCATCTAATTTACGCAATTAATGTTTTTTACCTTATTAATTAAACTCAAAATTGAGCATCGTAAGATGATTTAACTATTCTTTGGACTAATTTTATTTTTGAATTAATTTATTATTTTATTAAAAAATAATGTAGTAGAAATTGATGGTATTTAAAATTGTTGAATTAGACCACCTAATTCAAATATGATTTCAATAATTGTAGCTGAGCGTGACATTCATAACTTATTTAAATCAATATTATAAAAATTGAACCAGCAATTGTTCAAAAATTAAAAATTAACTTAATTTAATTATAATCTGTATATCACATTATATATAAAATTTAATATTAAAAATTAATTTTATTTTATATTTTATGCATATAGAAAAAAAATAATTAGCTTTATATTATATTTCTCAAATATTTTAATATAATAACTAACTTTATATAATATGTTTTATAAATTTTAATATAATAATTAATTTTATTTTATATTATTCAAAATTTTTAATAAAAAAAAATATTTAAATTTAATTTTAATAATAACAAACAGAACATGTGCATTTATCTAGCAATAGTATTGATTTGACAGTACTTGAGCAGGGCATTTATCTACCCTTGAGGTAGATGCCGTCAAACAATATAAATTAATTATGTGATGTGATATATTTATTTAAAATTAAATTAAATTAATTTTAATTTATAAAAAAATAAATTATATTTAGAGCCGATGAACTTAGGCCACAATACATATCAAAGTTTATAGTGTAATACAAATTTGGGATGTAGGTAATTATCTCTACAAATTTTAAGGGGAAATTACACAAATGTTATTATGAAAAATTATATTTACAAATGAATGACTCTTCAAATTTTATTTACAGATTTAATAATTTTCAATATTATAACAGTTATACTATGTTAAATATTATTACAGTTAAATTGTAGTTAATTTAATTCAAACATCTATGGCGGCAAATGTAGAAGGAATCAATGACTTTTGGTTATTCGCAGTGGGTAGCATGGAAGTCAGCGGCGATGGAAGTCATTCGATTTTTAAAACGACTCAAAATTTATTCAAAAATTTTGAATTAAATCAGAACTTTAGCTCGAAGTTTATTTTGAGCTAATTTTGAGTTGGCCTTAGCTCGCTCAAAATATAATTTGATTTAGCTCGAAATTATATGTATAATATTAAATAATATTGATATATATTAAATGTTATTATATATAATTTAGTTAGTAGTTTAGTGGCAGAGTAGAGAGATTTAAAGTTTATTTTTTTCAAGATCTAGAAATCAAATCCTCTTAAACACATAATATTTTTACATTTTTTTATAGTTACGAGTTGATTCAAATTATGATTCGAGCTGGCTCGAAATCGAGTCATTTTGAGCTGAGCCGGTTCGAATCTTATCCCATTTTGATTTCGGACCGATATTGAGCCGAACTCGAATTTTTTGATTTCGAGTTGCCTTTGACTCACTCGAAATCGGTCCGATAACAGCGCTAATAAGCGGTGTGCTTGAGCTATTTTTAAAAATCTGAGACGGAAAGGGCAACCGAATGAAATATTGATATATTAAAATATCCTTTTTTTTATTACTTCCTTAAATTTACAAACATGAACTTAAAATCTTTTACAATTTTTTTTAAGTTACTTTTAAAAAAATATTAAAAAGAGGTCAAATAAAGAAACATAAATCACTAGAACTTGTTGAAAATAGAAATAATCATTAAAGAAATTTTTATCACTTGATGCATCTGCAAACATGAAAATTATAATAATATTAAGTTTTATTCATAATTTATTACAGTACTAATTATACAAAATATCTATAAAATTCACGATATAAGTTCTAGAATAAAACACAATCCATCATATTTATGAATACGATGATATAGATATACCGTAAAACTATTTATGTGGAGTTCCAATTAGCCACAGAACATTTTTTCTAGTTAACCCTATACCGAGTGTTTCATCAGCATCTAATTCCTCAGGCCTCTTTCCCCCAGGAGGCTTCCAATCGAAGTGGTAGAGAACATTTGCGAGAACATTTGTGAGGCTTCTCATTCCATACGAGATTCCAGGGCAAGTCCTTCGCCCTCCACCAAATGGCAAGTAGTCGAAGTTTGTCAAACCCAGATCATAAGGATTATCTTGAAATCTCTCTGGTCGAAAGCTTTCTGGTTCATCCCAACTCTCTGGGTTCCTCAAGATTGACCATATATTGACCATAACTCGGTATCCGGCTGGTATCATGTACCCGCCTATCTCACAAGACTCATAGCAATATCTAGGAATCAGGAAAGGAGCCGGTGGGTGCAATCTTAATGATTCTTTGATTATCATATTGAGATAAGGAAGAGTATGAAAATCACTCTCTTCTATGTTCGATTTTCCATTGAATGCATTTCTAACTTCTAACTGTGTTTTTTTCATTATGTCGGGATGTCGAACGAGTTCAGTCAAGATCCATTCCCAATTTGTAGCGGTTGTTTCCGTACCCCCAAGAAAGAAATCCTGCAGTATGAGGAAGGAGAAATTAACAGGCCAGTACTGGATAATTAATTAATTAATTTGAAAGATCAATTGCATAACTTATAATTAATAATAAATCTATACCCTAATTAATTGTCCATATTCAATGTTTGAAAAAAAAAATGAAGCCTCTTCCGCCCCAAAAATTTACTTTTTATATTAATTTAATAATTAGTTGTGCGATAGAAAAATCTCATCTAAAATTAAAGATAAATTTTATAAAACTGTAGTAAGACCAGCGTTGATATATGGTGCTGAATGCTGGCCTGCAAATAGAAAACATATAAATAAAATAAATATTGCAGAAATGAGAATGCTAAGGTAAATGTGTGGATATACACGAAAGGATAGAATGAGAAATGTGTATATTTGAAAGAAAGTTGGTATTGCACCAATTAAGGATAAAACTTAGAGAAAGTCAGCTTAGATGGTTTGGACATATAAATCGTAAGCCGATTAAAGCTCCAGTTAGAAAATTTGAGTTGTTGAATCTTGCTCATATACAAAGAGGAAGAGGGAGACCAAAGAAGACGTGACAAGAAACTATAAAGAGTGATCTTAGTTACTTAAACTTAAATAAGAATTTGAAATTTGAAAGAGCGCAATGAAAATAAAGAATTCATGTAGCTTACCCCACCTAGTGTGATGCATGCGTGATGCATGTGTGCACTTAGCTCGTTTGGTTCAAGCTTTTTTTTTGGCAAGGAAAAAAAATATTTTATTTTTTAATTAGTTTAATGAGAGAGAAATTTATTTTAAAATTAGAAAATATGTAAAATGTGAAATACTTTAAATTATAATATTTATATTTATATTAAATATAAAATAAAATTAATTTTTATAATTAAAATTTGTGTTTGATAAAAAAATTGACTCCAACCAAACCGAACGAGGCAGCTTACTGTTAAGATAGCTTTGACGTTGTCCATGGTGAAGGGAATGTCAAGCGCCCCTTCCCTCTGAATTCTGAGCAAAACATCAAGAAGGTCCTCATCGGGATCACCTTCAGCGACGTTCTTTCTTCGGTGCATCTCAATGGCGTCATTACAGATCTTTTCCATCTTACTATGAATGCGTTTCATTTTAGCTCTCATTCCGGTGTAATCACCAAGAAATCTGAGAGAAGGGAACAAATCCTGAAGGTTGAAGCCGCCGGCGAGCTTGAAGGTCTCCTTAACAGCCTCAAAGAAGCCCAGTAGATCAACATTATCCCCCCCCTTCGACCCAAATGCAGACCTCACAATGGTCAAGTAGGAGGCTTCGAAAAACAGATCGGACATGTTCACCGGCGACGCGCCCTCCGCCGCGCGAATCCTCTCCACGAGATGACGGCTGACCTCGTGCCTGATTTGGGCGAAGGAGATGATGCGCTTGTTTGTGAACAGATAGATGGTGCAGAGCTTGCGCACCTCGGTCCAGTACTTGCCGTAGGGGGCGAAGACGAGGTCGGTGTTGTTGTAGAAGATGTAGGTGCCGATCATGAGATCGGGAGGACGGTTGGCGAAGATTTTGTCGTGGGTTTTCAGTATCTCCTTGGCCAGCTCCGGGGAGGTTATGGAGATGAAGTTTCTCTCTCCCAGCTTGAAGCGGAGGATGGGGCCGTAGGTCTTTGCGAGCCGGTGGAGGCGCCGGGTGAGAATCTCGCCGGCGAGGTGGTGCATGCTGCCGACAATCGGGAGATTCCATGGGCCGGGAGGGAGCTTGTGATCATGAGTAGGGGATATTTTCCTCAAGTACTTCTTCATGAAGAGAAAGACGAAGGTGATGAAGATGGTGAAGAAAAGGGTCCAAGGGATCGTATTCGGCGACGGTGGGGCAGTTTCCATGGCTGCTGCTGGCGGCGCAGCCTGCAGATTTGCTTGCTGGATGATCATGATCATGATGAAGTGATTTAATTTCTTGGCTCATGAGCTGGTAGGTGCTCAACTGGAAGGGTTTATATAGATGTGCACTGATCAATTATTGCCTGAATCTCTTTTCTTTATTCAACTAAATAAATATTTAAACAAAAGCCAGAATTAATTAATTTTCTTACTATTAAAAATTTTGACTTTTTTTTTTAAAAAAAATAGTGTGATAAATTTGCGACAGGTTAATGCATCTGTCGCAAATAACCTGATCGGGTTAATCTGATCTGCTCATGTGTGCGTGGTCGTAGTCTCTGTGCTGTACATCGTTGCCAGAACTTGATCACCATCTCCTCCTCGTCATCGGCCAGTACTGCATGTTTTCTTATATGCTAAGGATTGAATGTGCATTTATCATTTTTTTGAATTGATCCAATTTATAGTCATGCTGTCGTCAACTCGAAGCCACGACTTGCTGTGGATGAACTTTTTGCCCTTACTCAATAAGTTGTGCGAGTGTACTATTCTACTTACCCAGGCTACAAAAGATATAAGACAGCTTAGTGGGCTGCATGCAAGCAGATGAAATAGTCGAGTTCGTACCCATACATGCAATAAGAGAGCTTAATAATCCTATACTTTTACTGTAGATTAACATACCAATAAAGTCCGTTGATCTTATATATAGAATTAGAAAAAATTGTAGAAAATAGTGGAAAAGGGATAATCGAGGAAAACTGTTGCGGAATGGGAATCAAATTTTGACAAAGGGGAAGATGGTTTTAGTTCATCAAATGAAAACGAAGACAACTTGGGAGCTATCGAACGATCCCTGTGAGAGGATCGCAGATGTGGATGTCTCAATAGATGAGGATGAGCAGACTTGTACTCACATTTGCTTTTTAGGATAGCACTGTGCGCTTGCATTTTACTATTTTCCCTAGCTAGCTACGATGACAAAAAGAACTTTCATATCAATGTTTTTTGACGCGTTGTTGGGGAAAATAGTAAATCGCAAGCGCACAGTGCTTAGAAATCAAATGTGAGTAAGGCTTAAATCCACAATAATGAGTTAAAATAAACCAAATACAGTATTCTTAAAACAATTTGATTGAGAAAAGTTAAGATACAAACGAGAACAGTAAATATTTAAAAGTTAATTAACTGAGAGGAACTAAGCCATAAGATAATATAAACTTCAAATATTTTCAGATTTTTTTATATATAGAGTGAATAAAATAAGCTCATGAAATAAACTCGAAATTAAAAGCGATTGAAAAGAAATCAGAACTAAAATATAAAAAGTTTTAATAAAACTAAATCACGGCTCAAATATGAGCTACAAAACGAATATTCTTTTGCTGAAATGAAATAAAAACTAAAGTCATGAAAGTGCACTAAAACATGAATATATAAGAAAAAGTACAACTTAGTGAAATAAAATGAACTAAAAGGCAAGAGAAAGAAATGAATTACCTCCAAAGTAATAAAAATTTTATGTAAAAGTTGCGCTTTAAGATTTGGGGAGGGGGGGGGGGGGGGGGGGGGGNTTTGGTAAGCAGGGGACGTTTACTTGCACGAGGAGCAACTTGGTCCACGAATATTTAAGAGCCACAAAAAAAAAATATAGCAAAACATTATAAATTATAGGTTGAATTTTAGTCTTTTTTTTTAAATGAGTATACTATGCTTATAATTAATTATTTATAGATTTAATAATATGAGATAACTAGTATGCTTTTTAGCAGGTACTCTTTCACCAAGTTAAGCACTGAGGCAAGGGCAAGAAAATTGATGACGCTAAGTTGTGTTTCTTGTTTTATTATTTTATTATATTACACTGAACTTAATATATTCGGGTGATCTTTTATATTTAATTGTAACAATATTATGAACTGATGTTAAATTAAACTCTAAATTTCTATATTATTTATGTTATATGGTATTGATCTTTTGGAAAGTGATAATGCACGTGACTTCTTATTTGTGTAACTGTGATTTTTCAATTTCATTTGATTAAGCTTCTCGTCTTTTCCTTGTCTTTTCGTCATGTCTCTACAGTTATCAGGAAGAGAAAATATTGGGTTCAGAGAGCTCGCTACGTCAACTTTTCGTATACCAATTAAATGGCGACAGCTGGCAGAGGGCGGGCTCACTGCAACTAGGCGCCATGATCAATGTGCTTGTTATAGACATAAGTGTGTTTGATATGGACATAAATGTATTTATTATAAGCAAAAATGTGCTTATTATAGGAATAAATATGCTTATTATAAGCATAAATGTGCTTGTTATAAGAATAATTGTACTTGTTATAAACATAAATATATATAAATGTGCTTATTATTAGAATTATAAGTATAAATGTATTTATTATAAGCATAAATATATATAAATGTGCTTTTTATTCTAATTACAAGCACCTTTATATATATTTATGCTTATAACAAGCACATTTATGCTTATAATTTTAATAACAAACACATTTATATATAATTATGCTTATAATAAGTATATTTATCCTTATAACAAGCACCTTTGTGCCTATAACAAATACATTTATGCCTATGATAAGCACATTTATGCTTATAACAAGCGCATTGATCATAGCGCTTAGCTGCAGTTAGCCCGCCCTCTGCCAGCTGTCGTCATTTAATTAGTGTACAAAAAATTGACGTGATGAGCTCTTTGAACTCAATATTTTTCTCGAGGGGGTAAGTCTGACAGAGGGATGTGATAAATAATATTAAAAAAATTAGGTTGAATACTATAAATTATAGAAAAATTAGATGGCAATACTTCCACGGCTTAGAAAAAATTTCATCCAAAAAAAAAGTTTTCTGACGCAAAAACTCTCCAGAGAAAAATAATTTCACGGCAACAATAAGGTCAACATGCTTTGATATATAGTTGGATTCCATTCTTAACAATGTTCACACTTCAATGCTTTATAGAATTAATACAAATTATATAAAAGTTAATTATAGAATGCAAACAATTAAATTATTATAATGTCATACTTAAGGAAAAAATTGTAATATATACTCAAGTATTGTAAGAATCATGATAATTATGCAGAATTAAATTAAGCATTCTAATTAAATGAACATTCCCGAGTTAATTAAATTTGCGATCTAAGACCTGTTTGGCTGGAGGACCAAAATCAGAGCAAAAATAGTACTAGTTTGAAAAATAATAATAATAATTATAAATATTATTATTATTTTTAATCAATCTACAAAAATTTTAATATAAAAAAATATTATTTTATTTTAGTCTAGAAAGTGAAATAAAATTGATATTTTATTAAAAATTATTAAGTATATAAAATAAAATAATATTTTTTATATTAAAATTTATGTAGAATGAT
>JAEMOT010000337.1:86512-97306 GCA_019297695.1 Apostasia ramifera
TATATGCAATATAAAATAAAATATAGATAGCAGTTTATTCAAAGTAAATTTTAATTCTAAAATTTATTCAAAGGAAAACTTATGGAAATTTTGAAGCTGCCATTTATAACTGTGCTAAAAGTTATTTGTATAATTATAAAAAAAAAACTGATCATCTATTTATTTTATTATTAGAGATAATAATATTATGTTAAGCCTATAAATTTTAAAAATTTTCATTAAGTTATTAAATTTATTAGACACATCTTGATACATCTAATAAAAAATTAAAAGAATAAACCTAAAATTAATTACCTAATATTATCGCCATCACTTGCTATTAAAATAGTGGCTATATATATATATATATAATTTTATTAGTTAAATTTGAAAAGAATTTAAATAAAATATTTATGTTGATCTCATGAAAATATTTTTGAGATTAAAAAAAAATAAAATAAAAAATTTTAAAATTATAAATAAATATCATATTACCTTATAATAAAATGTTATAATAAGTTATTTTGGTTCATGAGTAAGCATAGTAATGACGGAGAAATTGATAAATTAAAAAAATATGACATAAATATTTATAATTATTTTAATGATATTTTTAGTCATAGATAAACTTAAAATAAAGAAACAGTATAATCAATAATTAATAGACTAGCTTGAAAATTAAAAAAATAAAATAAAATATGTTTGAGAAGTATATGCAATGATTTCAAATTATCATAGATACAAAAAACTGATGCCATCCCTTAAATAATAATAATAATAATAATAATAAATAAATTTTTTTAATTATTCTACACAAATTTTAATATTAAAAGATATTATTTTACTTCACAATACTCTATGATTTTTAATAAAAATTTATACTTTATTTCACATTCTAGACCAAAATATTCAAATCGAGTAGAAGATAAATTTGCATCTAACATAAATATTATTAAAACAATTTAATTTTTCATGATCAAATCAAATTAATTTTATTTCAGAATAATTTTGGAGGAAATTTGGCCGTCATCATTTTAAAGTAATTAAATTATATTTTTCTATTAATTTTTTTTCAAAATTTATTTAAACACATTCACTCTGTAATATTCAATATTACAACAATTAGCTATGATTAAACTAAGCAAAACACTCATAATGGTGATCCCAGTAGTAGTTGGTAAGAAATAGCGATAAGTAACTACTGATAATATTATTATCGTAGTAGATAACCAACAGCGACGGTCTTCACAAGTAAGTAAGCGGTGACTGAATTATATCAGTAGGGTTTTATAAGACTGTTGGAAGAGTGGTTACCTACAAATAAAATATTTTATGTACATTTTATTTATTTTTTTAGAAATTTTAACACGAGTAATATTTATATAATATTCAAGATTACACGACGAGCAATAACAATGTAAATAAGTTTTAAAAAATAATTAATATATAAATATAATTTAATAATATTGTATATATGTAAATTTTTTTTCTTTATCTTAATAAAAAAGGACAAAACTCCAACCAGTCAAAAATGATTTCTATGCCAATCAGATTTGATGATTTTTTTAATTAACTAATTAATAATATAATCATAATTAAAAATAATAATAAAAAAAGATGTTTTAGGTGGTGTTAATTGCTGCTGTTAGTTAAGAAGTCGCCCGACAGATGGGCAATTTCTACTCCTGTTAATTAGAAGTTGTCGGGCTCGCGGGCGACTTCTTTTTTTAAAAAACTTTAAAAAAATTAATTTAATTTAATTATATAAAAATTTAAATATTAATTATTATATATATTAGTATTAAAAAAATATTTAAATTTATTTTAGATAATTAATTTATATTTTAAAGAATAAATAAAATATAATTTTTTATAAATTAAATAATAAAATATATAATTTTTTTGTAAAAAGACGTATAATTAAAAAAAAAATTATTGTCATTTAATCATGAAATTTCAATTCATAGCAATTTAAAACTTCTGATTGATCCGAATCCGAAATTTCGGTGTCGGAGCCTCGGAGGTCAGGTCGGTGGGTCCAACCGTGACGCCCATGTTCCCAGAATCATCGACCGAATGGCAAGAGCGTAATTAGCATAAAAACCAGGCCCAGATACGAATTATTGCATGTGCCTGAACTCTTTAATAAATCCGCCCATGTGATCTCACCTGAGCGAAACGAAGGCAAACCACAGAGAGTGAGAGCGCACCGGCGACCATGGCCGCAGCCCCCGTCATCTTGTCGGTCCTGCTCCTCCCGCTCCTTCTCGCCTCCGGCGACAGGTACACCGTCGGCGACGAGAAAGGCTGGAACCCCGGCGTGAACTACACCGTCTGGGTCGACAAACACCGCCCCTTCCACATTGGCGACTGGCTCGGTACTATCTCACCTTAAACCCTAACCCTAGATCTACATCGCCGAAAGATCTGATGGATCGTCTTCTTGTTTAGTGTTCTACTACCAATCGGGCATGGCGGACGTGGTTCAGGTGGACAACGAGTCGTTCGTCAAGTGCGACGCCTCGCATCCCATCTCCAACTACAGCAAAGGCAGAAGCTACGCTTTCGAGCTCAACGAGACGAAGCGCTACTACTTCATCTGCAGCTATGGATACTGCTATCAGGGGATGAGGGTCTCCGTCCTCGCCCACCCCCTTCCCCCTCCCTCCCCTCCCCCGTCAGGCGACAAGTCTGCCGCGCCGCCCGCCGTCCCGACGGTATCCGCTGCCATTCTTGCCGCTTCTGGTGCAATCCTCCGTCTCCTCTTCTGATTTATTGATTCTAAATCAGTGATCTGCATTTCCTTTTTTCTTTCTCTTTGATCTGGATTTGAGTGATGCCAATGCGCTTGCCCATTTGTTTCTTTTTTAATTCTCTTTATATATCCTGTTCTTCCTGTTCTCTTTTTATGAATGGTGTAGCTCAGGGCTGATAAATTTTCCAAAATCACTCTTTTTGTTCAAGTTCTGAATTCGATTTGATTTGGTTTCTGAAATTGACCTGTTATGTATTGACCTATATGAGATGTTTTAAGATTGTTGTTTTTTGTTGACATGAAAATTTGTCAATTTGGACGGGAAGAAAAGATCTTGTGCAAGCGAAATTGTGACATGGGAGCAGTAGATTCGATGACATCTGTAAGATGTTCATGTGTAGGCGACTTGAAATCGTCACTGTCAATTTTATTTGAGTGTTGGGAATGCTACAGAGTAGTTCATATGCACTTCTTCCATCATGTCTTGCTGCTCGTTGCAACTTCACCCATAGTTCGTCGGACCACCACCAGCTTGCCGCTCTCCTCCTCCACTTCTTCCGTCTCTCGTCTCCTCCACTTCCTCCTCTCCTCTGTTATTTTTTCCTCTCCTCCTTCTCTGCGCTGCCATGAGCACCGTTGCCGGCTAACTGTCCCTCTGGCCCAGGACGACAAACAGATTCTGGTAGTGGATCAGTACTAGCTGCGATTTAGGATTCCGCTTAGATTTTGCCAGACGTTGGAGTTTCAGAAGATGGATGATTATACCCAAACTCTCTCATAGTTATGGGTGGCCTTCAAGGGCTTCAACCTATCTCCTTATATTGCTCTGCTCGCTGTCTACCATGGCAACACCGGCGATGGGCCTCCAGTTCTCAAAATCTTCACTGAGTTCAGTCCATACACTCCTAAAATCACAGTGCACTTCTGCATCTTTAATTTACATTTATGAAAGTGATGATAGATTTATAATATTAACATCTCGATAATATTAATATCGAATCAAATATCTCCTTAAATTATTATAAAAAGAGTACAATGTGATTGTGACGAATAATAGGGGTGTGCATGGGTTGGTCGGTTTCCTTCCTTATTTAGGCGGACACTGAACAGCTAACGTGCTATCTTAGGTCAAGCAATTAATCGTGATAAATCCTCCGTACTTTTCAGCCCAACAACACCAATGGGTAAGCGCTGAAAAGGAGATTCATAATGTAGGGAGAGCAGCATTGTATTTGAGCATACATCGACCAAGAACAAGCCTAGAAAAGCAAACATCAGCTCCATCATCTCAGCAATTGAGAACAGAATATCCACTTAGTGAGCCAAATACTTGTTACTAGCTCGAAGGGTAACACTCATCAATATTGTAATGACCCAGCCAGAAATTCAAGCGTTCATGTGGAGAATAATTGAATATGATAAGATAAGTCCCTATAATGACCTGGCAGCATAAAAGAGGATTATAACAATCTATTAATATCTCGAGGAGATGCAATGAAAAAGAAGACCACCACATTTTAACAAGATGCAGGATACTACGAAGTAAGGAAGATACTAAGCAAAGACAGCATTTTGGTCCCTTCATGGCAAGCAAAGACTAAATCCATATTTAAGGCATCGAGAAACAACAAAAATGATGAGAAACTGAGCTTGGGATCTAGCTTACAATAACATATCAAGGTATATCTTTACCTTAGGCACAACTAGTATCAGCTGGATGTTCAGACTTCAAAAATATATTATATTGTCAACCACGAAGGTCAAATACATTGCTGTCCCGAAGCATAGGAAGAAAATTTTGTAGTTAAGGAGATTATCAAGAAACAGTTGTGTATTATTTAGTGATAGTCAAAGTGCCTTTTATCTGACTCATAATCCAGTATTTTGTTCAAGGACAAAACACATTCAACTCTCTCAAAAAACCACTTTTAACTCAAGTTTCATTATATTATAAGAGCTTGATATATGATGAGACATTATCACAAATGAAAATCATCGTGATGGTTACTTGTTTTTGTGCAAAAAAAAAAAAAGAAAATATTTTATTTTATAGATTTGATAGTAAAGAAATTTATTTTAATATTGAGAAGTGAGTAAGATGTGAAATAAAATTGATTTTTAAAGTTAGAATTTGTGTTGGATGTAAAATAAAATTATTAAAATTTGTAATAAATATAGAATATTAATGAATATTAATTAATTTATCTTTTTTCATGCATGAACCAAACAAGGTCATTATGTACTCGATTCAAGCCAAATTGATTTCACTATGCATAGATTCAGATTCGACTCATGCATCTATAGACCTTGTTTAGACTTGAACCATTGGGTTTGGATTGGATTCGGGTTGGGTGTGGTTCAATAAATAATTTTTAATATGCGGTATAGATTTTCTAATAAATATTATAATAAAAATATTTTAATATAATTTTTTAACGAGAGAATGCACGTGGTAGAGTTGGAGATATTAAAAGAGGGGAGAATATAGATTAGGGTAATATAATATATGTATAATAAAAAAATTAATCATGAATTTTAAAAAATAAATCATTAATATTTTGATATAACATTTAGAAAGCGTTTAATTTAGTATTATTTTAACATTATGTCACGTGATTTAGACTTTATGATATATAAATGTTATTTTTTAATTAATAATTTTATAATTTTTAAAAAAATTATCAGTGAATGTCATAAAATTAAAAAATTATTTTTCGATAATAGAACATAATATTATGATAACATTAAATCAAATGCACTCTTAGGGGGCGTTTGGTTCAATATTATTTTACTATTATGTATGTTATTTAGAAAAAATAATTGTTTAGTTTAATAACATAATTTTATAATTTTTTATAAATTTATAAAATTATTAATTAAAAGATGATATTTAGATATCATGACATCTAGATTACACGATATAATACTAAAATAATAATGAATCAAACGCTCCTTTAGTTTAATATCGGAGAATGAGATTTCAAAAGTGTCCTTTTTAGGATTGAATTGTAAAAAAATTAAATAAGATTAATTGATAAAAATTATTTGAGAATTTTATATTTTACTATTTATGTAAATTAGGTTGATTCGATTCTACTAGATCCATATATTAGACTCAAAAATCAAACTTAAGACCTAGAACCAAGAACTAGAACCTACATAACTAAATTTAGATTCGATTCAAATTCATTGGTTTAGTTTCAAGTTGATTTTCAATCAACCTTTGGCCAGTGGATAGTTATGGAATGTCGTCAAGCTATTGATTGGTGTTGGCTTAAAAATTCATCACTTTGTATAGACGAATTAGATCTCGCACTCGAGTGAGATATCTACCTATTTAAATGAAACATAAGAGGCGGAAAAACCTCTTAATCGGTAAAAATTATGGCTCTCTTGATGAAAATTTTATTCCATTCGGCCAGTCTATCCGACCAATAGATGCATGCCATGTCAATAGCAGGTGGGGTTCACTGCTGACATGGTGCTCCTGGTCGAATAGAATAATTGCTCTGATTTTAATATTTTTTTAAACTGATTTTAAAAGAAGATTTATTATGAAATGATCTTCTGCTATCTTTTCTTGTTATAAGTGATCCTTAGGTTAGAGGTGGGAGCACCTTTTGAATTCCACTTAGTGTGATCGGTAGGTCAATAGGGGGCCGCCACATCAGCATAGGATGAGCCCATTGTTGACATGATGGGCCCCCCATTACCCTGCCTACTCATTCAATTGATCAAACTAAATAATTTTTCATAAGGCATAAAAATCGAGGGTTCTTGTATGTGAGAATCTTAAATACATGAATATTCTACGTAATGCTGATGGTCTGCTGGTCCGTTGGATAGTTGCTCATCTCCAGGGAGAATTTACGACAAGCAATTTTAATAGTCAATTTAATGTGTAACGTATCGATATGTGAAAGATATTAAGAAAAGTAGAGTTGTAAATGAGTTAAGTTCGAGCTAGCTAATTTCGTTTCGAGTTTTAGCTTTTCAATTTCGAGTTGAAGTTTCTATCAAACAAAACGTTCAAGTTGAATTATAATCATCCGCGTTTAAAGTGAGTTTTGAGTTTATTTGGGCTATATATTTGACTTTATATAATAGGCAGAAATATATTTTAAGTATTAAAGTTTTACAATAAAAATATATATATAAATAATTTAAATTTTTTTAAATTTTTTTAATGATATGAAAAAATACATTGATTATCATAATTATATTACATTAAAGTAAAATAAAATTTAAAAATTCTAACAAATATCATTTTGAGTGAATTAATTTTGAGTTAAGAAAATATATGATGCTAATGAGGGAAATAAGATGATGTAAATTATAATATATATATATATATATATATATATAATATGTGAATTGTAATTAAAATTATAAATTATGTTGAAATTAAAAGATTCTTGACTTATTTTTGTCATATTTATTATTTCCATGACTCATGAGCGGTCATAAATTTATTTGATATTTATAAGTGAGGAAAACACAGTAATATTTATATTATGCATGTAATTTATCATAATGCCAATTTAGAAAACGGGATTTCATTAAAAAAAAAAAACGAAAATAAAACGGCGGGAAATGTGGGCCTCCGGCCACGTGTCACTTTCTTATTGGTTGCCAGACAAATAATTACCCGTTTGTCTAGAAATTTAAAATTAACCTGGTTTAATTTTAACCAGGCATATCATATCACACATAAAATTTAATATTAAAAATTAAATTTATTTCACATCCTACACATATTACTAAAATAATAACTAACTTATATCACATCCCTCACATATTCCAACATAATAACTAACTTTATATCACATCCCTCACATATCCCAACATAATAACTAACTTTATTTTACATCATTCACAATTTTCAATAAAAAAATATCTCTATCCAAATTTAATTTTAACCTTCTTAAATTTAACCTTACAAACAAACACACCTATTTGATAAATACTAGTTAATTCACGTGCAACGCACGTGATCCTGTTGATTTGCTCTTTTTCATATTGATTATTATGCTTAAGCTACAGTATGCTCATAATATTGGATGTGATACTTTTTCCGTTAGTTCGATCTGTCTGCACATCGATTATGATGCTTAAGCTCAGTATTCTCCATAATATCAGACACGATATGCCTCGATCTCAATTCGGTCTTTCTCGACATCAGTTATGATATTTAAGATATAGCATCCGCCATTCTCAATGTGCTCATTTAACCTAAAATTATTTATTTTTATAAAATAAAAATATAAAATTCATTAATTCAGTGCTCTGATAACCTGAAAAAAATGAAATGAGATACCTATTTTAGAAGTAAAATAATTAAGATAAGATAAAAAAATTTCATAAAACATAATATAAAATTCATTAATTCAGTGTTTTAATAATAAAAAAATTTTAAAATTAAATATAAATAATTTAGATCTATTTGTAGTTAATGCACTCCGGGAATATAGAAGCAAAAAAAAAGTGATTCAGAATTCAATAACATCACTGTATAGATAGGCTTTTTTCTCTCAAACTTGTACTTTTATATATAGTATAGGTAAATAATATTTTATATTATTTATTATAATTATTTATTACTTATAAATGGGTATGTGTTAATTACAATTAGGATATTTATTATATAATTTTATATAGGTATGATTAACTTAATTTTAAATTTTATTAGAAATAAATTTTTATAAAAAATTTAAATTTTCAAAGAATTTGAGTTGATTTGATTAAGGCTCAGGTTAACTCGAAATTAAAATAAGTCAACTCAAACTTAAATTTAATTAAAATTAGCTGAGCTTGAGCCAACTTAACTTGAATTCAGATTGTTCTAATCCCCTATATGTCGGTACTTTATGGTTTGGCTTAGAATTTAAGATTCACTATGGATTAATTTATTAACTAAAAATATAGTGAAATGGGTAGCGAACGCAAAATGATGTCGTACATTTTGTTGTGACTTATGAAAAAAAAATAATTAAATTTTGAGTTTAAAATATAATAGCACTTAAATTCACGTTTTTAAAATTTTAATATTTAAGTACTTTATTTTTTAAAATTTTAATTATACCATTTTCCCTCTCTTTGTGTGCTAGCAATAGAGAGAGAAGGGTATAACTATAATTTTAAAAATAGTTAAAACGTTAAAATTTTGAAAAACTGGGCCTTAGCAGTTAAACTTTCGAAGATATGAAACTAAGTGTTATTATGTTGTAAACTCAAGTGCCCAGATGTAATTTACCCAAAAAAAAATTACGAACTAGTCTCATTCAATAATGTCTTTTCTCGCACGACTACACGACTCATTATTTTTGAACATTAAATCGTTGAGATTTTTAGCGAGCATGTTATCTGTCATTTTTGAGAATTAAATATAAAATTAGAGTAAAACTATAATGTTGGGAATTTGATACAAAAACTTCTAGCTAATTTGTAATTTGTATCATTTTAGCATCGATTATAGCAAAAGAACATGCCCTAATCAAACGTATCAAGAGCAAGATTGTGAAAATTTAAGACACTCGAATTCGTCCTAATTTCAACTATAATTGGATTACTTATTTGAATCGATTCCTATTCTGTATCCCTGGAACTGAAACCAAAATCGATTTTGTTATTGAATCGTTTTGATTCGGTTCGAAACTTATAGAACAGTGGTATCTACATGTCTAATTTTAGATGATCGACTTATTGACACTTATCGTTGCAAACTTTTTGTTAAGGCGTATCAAATATATTCTTGGGAGAACGAAGGACGTCATTAAGCATTTAAAAATGTATAAACATGTAATTTTTTCTTGTAGAAAACATGACTACGACCAGCAACAATAGTAAAATTTAAGGGCACAACTCGATCGGTCTGATTCACACGTAGTTCAAGCACGAATCTTGTTGTAATTTAGCAATAGATTATTAGAAGTGATTTTACGATGCATATCATCTGCGGAGAGATTTAAGGTTTTTGAACTACGATCTGGCCTCTTAACCCATTTATTATTACTTTTTAGGTAACAAAATTTAATAAATTTAATATTTTTTATTTTATATTAATATAATCATAAAATTTAATTAAAAATATTTAAAATACAACTATATTATTTAATAAATATTTAATGGTAGTTTTAAAAAAATTTAATAATAAAAAAATTAAAAAGAACCCAATAATTTATTAAAACTCAGGGATCCCGATATTATAATTTTAAAAATGTGTATCTGCGTATTATTAAGTGTTAAACTCAGAAATTTGAGTGTAATTTGCCCATATCAAAAAAATAATTATGTCTATATATATAAGAAATATGATATATTTGCTAATTGATTTGATATTGATTATTTCCTAAATAGGTATGAATGAAAAAGTAAAAAGATATTCATATCATATAAAAATAAACAAAAGGTTAATAGCAATTAGATACTTAAAATTTAAAATTATATGCATTCAAATTTTTTTATTTTTAAATTAATAAAATAATTTTTTTACTTTGAGTTAATGCGTAAATAAGTTTTTTAATATTAATAAAAAGACTTAAATAGAGAGTATTTCTCTAACTAATTAGGTAATTTGACTAATTTATATACTAAAGTATTATGTTAAATGAAAATAAAGTTCAAAGTGATTTATTAATTAGAAAACATATTTTCTAATACGTATTTTAATTAATATATAATGTCTTTGTAACATTTCGATAAAATTTAGATTTAGATTTTTGATTAATTTAATTTATTATGATGAAATTAATTTTTATTCATGAGATTAATTATTTAAAATTAAATATATGAAATGTTAAATGTTTGTTATGCGATTCAAAATTCAAAATGGCTGAAATTAATATTTAATTTAATTAAATCAGGTTATTTAAAATTTAAATCCAATGAATTTAATTACCTATTAAATATTCATAACTATCTCCTTAAATTAAGGCTAAAAAAAATTACAGAAATACCCTAAGATTATTATTTAAAAAAAAAAATAGAGTTTCTGTCCCAAAACACCGATTCAATTCTTCCCCTTCCGTAACCGCCGCCGGCCTAGAGAGAGGAGAGAGAAA
>JAEMOT010000337.1:97745-135542 GCA_019297695.1 Apostasia ramifera
AAATATATTGACTTGTGTTTGTGACACCTACGGGAGGATAAGTATACGAATTTGTCGTCACATTCAATGTGAATATATTGACTTGCGACTGTGACACCTACGGGAGGACAAGTGTATGGACTTGTCATCACATTCGATGATAATATATTGACTCGCGACTGTGATACCTACGGGAGGGCAAGTGTATGGATTTGTCATCACATTCGTTGAGAATATATTGACTTGTGTTTGTGACACCTACGGGAGGGCAAGTGTACGGACTTGTCGTCACATTCAAAAATATAATATAATATTTAAGCAAGCGTATGTGCTCGCTATATGACTAAATTTATAATCAAGATTTTAAAGGCGATAATGGATAAAAAATTAAATGTGATTTCTATGGGATTACGCACCTGCCTTAGCTCGAGCATATGATATATAACGGCGTCCATTGCCATTTTGGGCTAGGTGGTGAAAACTCCCAAAACTGATTGAGGACCTTATATTTTGCCATTATGGGCTATTGTCTACGGGGCTAGGGGATGACGATCCCCAAATGTGTAAAAGGCAGTTGAGGCGTAGTACGAGAAATCACGGGCCCAAAAGATAAAAGTGAAATTAATGAAAAGAAATTTATCCGTTACTTATATTTTTATCATTTCTATTTACATGCTGATATGATATTTTTTTATGCAAATCATGATATGTTTGCTTAATATTACTGTTCACATTGTGCTATGTCATTTCTTTATCCTACATGCATACTTAATTGGAATCTATGTTATATATGTTTAATTGTTATTATTCTTATTATATCATGTCAATATGTTATTATTATTATTACTATTATTGCTGTTTAATATTTTTATTTAAAAGCTTTGTTAGTGTACAACCTACGAGTCTGTTCTAACAGACTCTGTCACTAACGTGGCAGGTACTGGAGCACTTGATCACGGGAATAAGGAGAATGCCAGTCAAGAGAAAAATTAATTTATTACTTTACTTCCTAAAGAGTGACTATCTGCTTATGTGTTTAATTGAGACTACAGTAGTTCTGCTTCTTTTGCTTTAGGTGGATGTTTATTTTTGTTCTAAGATTTAGTATTGTGAACTATTATAGTAGTATTTAATCTATTTAGTTTTCTTCCGCTGTTGAATTAATCTTCCTTCTTCCCTAACTTAGAAATTTTTTAGTGTGACGGCTAGGGTCGTCACAGTCTTATTTACACTTTAATTTAAATTAGAGAATTTAATTAATTAATTTTAAAATTAGAGGAATTTAATAGCATATAAGCTCAAACGAAGTAAACCTAATTGATATTAATTCATAAATAAATGAAGGCTAAGTCTTTGAGGTTTAGGAATAACATCAAGTAGCTCCACAATTTTAAAATTTTTTAATAAAATTCTAAAATTGACATTTAGATTTTATTCAAATCTTTTTTATTTAATTTATATTTTTAAATAAAATTTATATGTAATTAAATATATAATTATAAAGACAAAAATATCTCTTTCTTTTATCCACCTTCGGCAGTGCCACGCTGCCTATGCGAGTGCCCAAGCCGCCCAAGCATGCCACCCATAAGCTGGTCCTCACACATAGGTCTGACACGATCTGTCGACCCTAGTGTGTGGGCAGCCTCGAGTGTCGCGGTGCCGCCTGAGGTGGGAGAGGATACTTTTATAATTATATATTTAATTTAAATATAAATTTTATTTTTAACAACAACAACAACAACAACAACCAAGCCTTAATCCACTAGGTGGGGTCGGCTATATGAATCCTTTATTTCTATTGCGCTCTATTAGTTACCAAATTCTTATCTAAGTTTTATAATTTTTACAATAATAAAAAATAAAATTAAACATCGAACATGTTTCTCTTCATCTCCATGGCTTGTTCATCAATTTTGATCACTCTATTACTTCTCAAGTTAAGTATGATTTTACTCCTAAACTTTTTTTACTTCAGCCATAGTGTGGAGCATCAAATTAGCAATAAAAATATCAAGCCTACGCACAACAAACTCAAAAGTTCATTAGTCATCGACTAACATAAATATAACGATAAACATCATAACACATGATTATACAATAATTACAATGAAGGAATCAGCACTTGTCACCCATGGCCCATAGATCATCTGAAAGAAAAATGTAAATATTTCTACTGAACCAAATGCATTGATAATCAAGTTCAAATCAAAATTATATGTTCGACTTGAATCCATTCGATCAACTCTACAAGTGAAGTTGAAGTGGATTTGGTTGCGAATACTCATGCACAAGGTTAGACTCAAAAAGAGATAAAATATTAAAGGCCTTACTATGTATTATTATTAAGGGAGCGTTTGGTTCAGTGTTATCTCAATGTTATGTTATGTTATCTTTAAAAAGTAATTGTTTGGTTTAATGACATCTTTAAATAACATTATAATTAATTACAAAAATGCCATTACATGCCCAAATTGGGCGACATCTCAAGATAACACCGTCAATTTGTCATTATAATGTCAATAACTTCCAACTAAACAAAAATTATTTGGATAGTATTGATATTTTCTAATATCATAACATTGAACTAAACAAATATCCATTGATGAATAACAAAGACATTTAGATAACATAACATCTAAATAACATTGACATTGAAATAACACTGAACCAAACGCCCCCTAAATACTAATAACCACCAGTATTGAGATATTAACAATTCAATTATTCTCGTGATGTCATCATACAATTCAAAGTTATTTATTGAACTCATTTAAATAAAAATTTTAAAAAAAGTTTAATCTACAAATTTAGTCATGTTAATTATCAACAAGTTATTTCCATAAAAATAGTTGCATTGATTTGAACTTGCATTAATTTTAATGAATTTTTTCTATTTAAATATGTAAAATGCAGAAAAGAAATAATAATAGCACAATAACTGTTTAGTGGCATTGGCTCATTAATTGCGTGAACTATCAAGTTGGTAGGTCAAGAGGGGAAGTCGCCACTGAATAGCATTTAACGACGAGCCGAACAGCAGTGTCACAGAGGAGATGAAAAGCAAAGAAGCATGCAATCGAGCCAAATTGAGCCGGTGAGTAAAAAGGTCTTGGAGCCCAAAAAGAAAGAAGACCCTCCGTTCAATAAATTGTAGGTATTTACAACAAGGGAAAGGTAGGTGGTCACCATAAGGACTTAAAACTCTACGCAATAATTGAGTTCCCTTAAAAAAAGTCCTTAGATTAATGAGCCGCTTGTAGAGGAATATGACAAGTGCGGTAGGGTATTAAATGCTATGTTAGAAGGTTAATAATGGCTTGGAATATTTTTTCATTTAGGCCCTGTTTGACGCAAGGACCAAAATAGGACTAAAACAGGACCAAATTGGTACTAGTTTAAAAAATAATAATAATAATAAATAAATTTTTTATACCATTCTACAGAAACTTTAATATAAAAAAATATTATTTTACTTTACATACTTAATAATTTAAAATAAAAATATCAATTTTATTTCACATTCTAGACTAAAATATTCAAATCAAGTATTTTGATTGTGAAATAAAGTTTATATTTTTATTAAAAATTATTGAGTATGTGAAGTGAAATATTATTTTTTATATTAAAGTTTGTATAGAATAATTTAAAAAATTTATTTATTATTATTATTATTATTTTTTAAATTAGTACTATTTTAATCCTGATTTTGGTCCTCGCGCCAAACAGGGCCGTTAGGGTTATTCAGCTAGGGTAATGGAATAAGATGTTTGGCTTGTCTAGCTCAGCTTTTCATACAAGATTATTCATACATGACATAACAATAACCATAATATAGGATGCATGTAACGATTAGTATAAAAATGAAAATGTAGTTAGACTCTCTAACATTCAACTATAAAAAGAAAAAGAAACTAGGCCCTGTTTGACAATGAACTAAAAATCATAGCTAAAATTACCTATGGTCAAAATCTTAAATTTATTTTAAAAAAAATTTTAAAAATTATTTTATATCTCATCTCACACAAATTCCAACATTAAACAACCACTTTATTTCACATTCAACATAATTCTCAATAAATCAATCAACTTTACTTCACATCATACACAATTTTTAATATAACCAACTTACTTTATTTCATATCATACACATTTTTTAAAAATAGCTAAAAATTTCAACCAAATCTTCTTTTTTTTTCTTATTACCAAACAGAGCTAATGCATGCAAACTTGACTATCCACCAACCGATTTGACTCATTCTGGTTCTAAGTATAGTAGTAGTAAGTTAACATGACAATGGACATCACAACTAGAAGATACCACACAGTCCGACAAAATTAATTCACAAGCTTGATAAACTATCAATTGGCTGTCATGATAACCAACCATTTGATTTATGTTCTCTCTAAGTACGTCGATCTTTCAGCCATGTTCGCCCTTTACTAGGTTGAGTTTTGCTATAACTGATTACCTCAAGTTGTACCTTACTCCCACCACATTACATCAAGATATATCAAATCAGTTCAAATCTAATGTCATCAAGATATTCCTGACTCATCACCATCTCAATGTGTACTACAATATCACCTTCAGTCCTTTTAATTGGCTCTAAGATCTCTTCCAAATGGGTTCATCATTTCTCCTTAATCAAGCCCATGTTCCTCAAATAGGATAGCCTACTAGAATAGAAACAAGCAAAGAAATAGTGCTTTCCTAGATAAAAAAGCATTAAAGTGTCAGTGAGATACTCTAACTTGCCTTCATCCAAACTAAAAGTGGCAACTAAAGCTCATATTTCCCACCTCAAATGCAAATATAACAAAAGTAGGTATCATCAGGATGGATATGTAGCTATGATTAGATTGTGTTTCTAAGTGCTACCTAGGGCATTTTCTTTCAACTTCTATTTGACTATTACCCTTGTTTTCATAACGTGTTATTCTCTCAAACAGGGTTAGCGTAGACTTCACAATATGTATTAATCTAAAATTAACAATAGCTAAGATATCTCACACTTGTTATCTATCATAAAAACAGATTATACTGTGTGATGCTAGATGTTCAAAATAATGAGATACAACAACAACAATAAGCCTTAATCCCACTAGGTGGGGTCAGCTACATGAATCCTTTGTTTCCATTGCGCCCTATCAGTTACCCAATTCTTATCTAAGTCTAAATAACTAAGATCACTCCTTATAGTTTCTTGTCATATCTTCTTTAGTCTTCCTCTTCCTTTTTGTATATGGGCAAAATCCAATAATTCAATTTTTCTAACTGGAGCTTCAATCGGCCTACGATTTAGATGTCCAAACCATCTAAGCTAACTTTCTCTAAATTTATCCTCAATTGGTGCAACACCAATTTTTCTTCGGATATACTCATTTCTCATTCTATCTTTTCGTGTATATCCACACATCCACCTTAACATTCTCATTTCTGTAATATTTATTTTATTTGTATATTTTCTCTTTGTAGGCCAGCATTCTGTACCATATATCATCACTGGTCTTACTACAGTTTTATAAAATTTACCCTTGATTTTGGATAGATTTTTCTATCGCACAACACGCTAGAAGCATTTCTCTATTTTACCCATCCTGCTAATAACGTCATTATCTATTTCACCATCATTTTGTATAATTGATCCAAGGTATCTAAAGCACTCACTCTTCTTGACAATTTGATCACCAATTGTCACATCTCTAATATAAGTATTTCTTTCTTGGCTAAATGTGCACTCCATATATTCAGTTTTTGATCTACTGAGATGAAAACCTTTAAATTCTAGAGCATTTCTCCAAAACTCTAGTTTCGCTTTAACTCCCTCTTTAGTTTTCTCAACAAAGACAATATCATCTGTGAATAGCATACACCAAGGCGCTTCATCTTGGATATGTCCAGTCATAACTTCCATAATCAAAGCAAAAAGATACGGATTTAAAGTTGAGCCTTGGTGTAATCCAACTGTAATAGAAAAATCCTTAGTCAAATCTCCTTGTGTCCAAACACAAGTAACAACGAACCAAATGTCTTGATATTATATTATATTATTTAGAGAAAGTAATCATTTAGTTTAATGACATATATAAATAATCATTTATGAGATTATAAAATTATTAATTAAAAAATAATATCTAAATTACATAATATAAAATCAAAATAGCAACGAACCAAATGTCTCCTAACTTTTTTTTTAAATGTATTATTTTAAATTATAAATAAATCAAGAACTTATTAAAAAGTATTTAAAATTATTAATTTAATTAATATTATTTTTAAACTTGAGAGACTTTTATGATATTTACCCTTTAATGAATTAAAAGTGCACCATTGATTGTTTCTAATTTTCTCATGAAATTGAATTTTTTTTTCTGACAAAAAAGAAATCTTTTTTTTTTCAAAAATCCCCTGTGCAATATATAAAATAACAGAATTACCAATATGGAAGCCAAACCCAACTTCCCCCTTCCCTCATCGTGCCCTAGTTTCTCTGCGGCCTACGGCGACAACGTGACCTATTCGCTCTGGCTGACGACGGCAACGCCTTCGCTCCTCCGTTGGGTGGTTGCTCGCGGCTGCATCTCCGCTCGTCCGAGGACGGCGACACCTCGTCTGTTCGTTCGTTTTCCGATTCTCGGCGGCCTCTCTCCCTCCGGTCTCTCCGGTGACGCGTCATCACCTATCCGTCGCCGGCCATTTGTGGTAGATAGAATCACGCCCTTGCTACTGGATTGGATCAAGTAGCTACAGTGGGGTAAAAAATAATTTCTTTGCTTCATGATCCATGCGTCAGGTTATATATTGATATCATCATTTTCCAAACTCATACTATATATAATGCACTTCAGAATATATATACAATAATTTGAAACTAAATCGAGCCTTGGATGAAGTTTATCTTCTTTTTCCTGCATACAAACATTCTTTAATAATTTTTTTTCTTACATCAGTTATTTTGCAGTAGTATTATAGATATAATCATAGTAGATAATGCTCTCCTTACATGATAATACACAAAATTACTATGTTAGGTTCTGTTCAGTTCATGGCTAAAATACTCATTGTTAAAAAAATTATACGAAAAGTTATGCAAAAGTTTTGGGCAAATTGCCTGGAGAGAGAGTGTGCAGACTAGTCTCAATTTTAAAAAATTTGTAAGATAGGTCTCTTATATATGATTTATACGCGTATGTAGGTTCCTCAATTATAGTTTGTATGAGCACATTGGCCCTCAGTTTGATTCCTGCCAGTTAACATGGTCTCTATTGATATAAACTGTCAAAATTAACCAAACATGGTTATTAAGTCTTTCTCTATGTACAAAAATGCCTTTTATTTAACCCTCACAATTTCTATAATTTTTTTCCTTTTATTTACTTAAATTCTATTGCAACTCAAGTTTATCCTTTTAACTTAAGATTCTTTTTTTAGAGAAAAAATATTTAAAATAAGCTTATTATCTTGAATGTCGTAAAAATTTTAAGGGTAAAACAATCATTTACCTTCATTTTAATAGGGATGTAACATTTGGGACTAAATGTGCTAGTACAAGCTATACTTGGGGGCCTGTTTTGAAAACTTTTTAAAATTGGGATCAATTTACATTCTTTCTTCAGCCTTAGGGGCTCAAATGCAATTTACCCAAAAGTTTTTCACGATCTTTCATTTTATTGATGTTTTTTGGGCCATGATGATGTTAATCATGAGCCAAATGGAGCCTTAATATGATTATTCCCATCATTTTCACATTTCAGAAAGGAGATTTATTCTTCCTTTAGCAAAATGAGTTTGCCAATTATGAAATGAGTTTGTAAAATGTTGGGACATTTGCATACATGACACTTCATACTATCATATCTGTATATTTCAAACCTATTTGTGCACATCAAAACTTTTTAAATATTACATTTACATTCTACTCTAAAAACATTTGTGTGCGCCGTGATATTTTGTGTGTACACTCTAATATTTAAAAGTAGATGTCCAAGATTCTAAATATGATAGTATAAAATGTCATGTATATAATCATTTCAAACAAGTTTAATGTCTCAGCTCCACTGCTATTACATTTCATATTTCTATAAGCTTTTCTAGGGTAATATAGCTTGTTTCTGTTAGTTTTTTAATGAATTTTTCAGTGATTTTATATGTCTATTACTTTTCAGTGTATTTGTATGAGATAGTTGTATGTGTTTTCAAATATTTACATATGCTTATTTAAGTTTTTGTAGCTATAGATATGGATGGTAATTTGTATGCATACCTGATTAACCACCGTTGTCCTACCCCTAATGAGATGACTAGGGGTTTCAAAATTTAACTCGTGAGGCAGATATGAGTTTAGATAAGCCAAACTCATCGTGGGTAATTTATAAGTATAATTGCTTTGGCCTGTTACTTATTTACTTAAGGTGAACATAAAAAATTGAAATTATAATTCCACAAAACACTCTTAAATCTGATTATTTTTTAGAAAATATTGTTCCACTTTTATTTAATTTAGTGTTTTATTGTGTATGATTTATATGTTATATTAAATAAATGAGTTTTGTTTTTTCAAAATTAGACAGGAATTAAATGATGTTATTTTCCACTGAGCAAAGCAGTGTGGAGTGGGGGCGGGAGACAGGGTGGGTACAGGTCGGTTGAGTAGGGAGGTGGGGTGGAAACGGTTATGGGTAGTGAAAATGCATATAACAGAGCAGGTATGAGTTTCAGTGAACCCAACCCAAACTCGTTCTGCTTCCATCCCTAGCTATAGATGGCATGACATTGATCTTCAATGATTTAATAAGTCAAAATTTAACATTTGTTGCATTTTAAAACTATTATTGCAATCTTGTGCTATTGCTAGTTCCTTTTTAACTATGTTAAGTGCTTTGTCATCCTTGCATACTTAACACACTTGAGTTAGATGTTATGTGTGAGATTTCTATAAAAACATGCATTCATTAGAAGGATTAAAAGGCTCATGTATGGTGATAATGTGATGTTCATTGAACAACTTAGAATGATAACCTTTCTTTTTTCAAACTGTGTAATGTTAGAGGGTCTAGGGGTTGATGACAACTAAGCTCATGCTCGTAGATAGGCAAGCTGGAATTTTTTCTGCATATCATTATCAAGTATAATTTTGGGAGGTTGGGATGAACCGTTGATGTTTTCATAGTGCATTCAATGTTACCATATGCTTGCAAGCGTACTTAGTCAGAAGGCCTGAACCCATTGTATAAAACTTTAGTTGGTATGCAATTGTTCTAGCACTTTATCTACATGTCCGTTTCCACTTATTTTTCTGTAGCATAATCCGTTGATTCCTGATGCTATTTACTGCTTGAATATTGCTTAAACAACTAGGAAGCTGTATACTTTTGGTTGTGTGCTTGTTTATTATAATGTTTTTTTTCCCAGAATTGTCCTTATGCTAATTATTGAAGAACATATAACAACAACAACAATAACTAAGCCTTAATCCCACTAGGTGGGGTCGACTGCATGAATCCTTTGTTTCCATTGCGCCCTATCAGTTACTAAATTCTTATCTAAGTCTAAGTAACTAAGATCACTCCTTATAGTTTCTTGCCATGTCTTCTTTGGTCTCCCTCTTCCTCTTTGTACATGAGCAAAATTCAATAACTCAATTTTTCTAACTTGAGCTTCAATCGACCTACAATTTAGATGTCCAAACCATCTAAGCCGACATTCTCTAAGTTTATCCTCAATTGGTGCAACACCAACTTTCTTTCGGATATACTCATTTCTCATTCTATCCTTTCGTAATTACTCAAAAAATTGAAGGACATATATTTGAGTTAATTACTCAAAGGTTCTATTATTAATCCTTAATTATATTTTGGTCCATAGTTTTAAAAAATTTTCTAATTGGTCATTTTTTTGAAAATTTTGTAACAATAAAGGTTCTTACAAATTATGATTATTATATGAAAGGTCTAAATTGACAGCTTCTGTCAGCATCTAAAGAATCTTTTGTTTTTTAAATTTCTCAAATTCCAATTTTACTCCCTAGAGAAATTGAAAATCTGTTAGTGATGATTGCAGAGAGACATCGTTTATAATATTAAGTAAACAGTAGGGACTTATCATAAAGTTTTTAAAACCGTGGACCAAATTATAATTAGAGATTAACTACAAGAACCTTTTAGTAATTCATTCTATATGTTTTTATAAATTAGATAAGTTTGCAATTTGAAGTCATCTTGCTTATATTTATTTCAAGGTAATTTTTTGCAAAAAATGCAAATGAAAACAGACAAAAGTTTTTATCAGTTCATTGAAATGTATGTGCATGCGCTTTTGTCTTTGAAGAACATGTTGCATGCATGTGGCCCATTCTGGACCTCATGGGAGCCTTCCCATGGGGGACAATCTTTATATTTTTTGTAGAACAATGTTTATATTAGATTGCTTTTTATTTTGATTTTGGTGGCCTTTCGTGTTATTTTGTGTTAGATTTTTTTTGTCATGCTATTTGTTTGTGTTATTGCTTTTGGTTTTTATATTATTGTTTGATTATTGAGAGAAAAAAGTGTTTCATGTTTACGTAATGTATTTTCTTTGTTACAGAAATGTCCTTTCAATGAAATGCATATGATTATATTGCACTAGTGCTGGCTTTTCTTTTTGATTAGATGCCCAATTAAGTGAACACTGAATTGGTTTCGGTTATGGTGGACCTATATAACACGGGGACACATAATGAGGATACCGAGTTTAAGACTCGATATCTTATAGAGCTTGAGAGAATATTACCGAAAAACTTATCCAAACTGTGGACTAAAAGCCAAATCACATGCAGGATCCCGCATGAAGACCTCGATAAATAATTGGAGTATTTTTCACGACATGGTCTATGGTGGAATGGCAAGTGGCTTTTGATGGGGTTCGAGTTGTGCAATGGTCACTGTTGAAGATCCAGTTTGGGAAGCCTATTTAATAGCGGGTGAGTAGTTTTAACATTTTCACTTTTTTACATGTTTTATTTCAATATTTTGAATATATATATATATATTAATTAATATTAAGATTATGAGAAATTGAGATGAAGAGTTATGTATACTTTTATGTGATGTCACTAATCTATAGAGAAGATCAAATTGCTTTTGATATTGAGGAATTAGATAGAGAAGTTGAACTAGTAAATGATACTGCAAATGAGACCTCTGCCAAAAGTTGTTGAGCTACCTCCAAATAAAATCAACCATTGCATTTCCTTGAGGTCTTAGCAATACAATTATGCCAGAAGAATGCTCTTGTTCTGATATTGGGTTAAATGCTGCAATGATATTATTGATGCTTTCAGGTTGGGAGAAAGAAATTGTGTGCAGCTATGTCTGTTCTAACTTTAGATAAGATTGTATTAGAGATTTTATGCTCGCTGTCTAGCATTTGCAATAAGTCATGAGGAGGGTGAGAAGTATCGGTTTTGAGTTAAGATCTATGCTTAAATTTTCTAGTGCAGGTTTATTCGATGTTACATTTGACATAGACGTACAATTTCTCTCCGATCACATTCGTTAACCATCAAAACTACCAAGTCTCTTTTAGAACTAGAGCCCTCACTCGGCATGATTCTCTTTTTCGAGGAAATGTGACAAGTCTTTGCAACAAGTGCTTTTGTTAGAATCTCATATGCAGTATCATTTATAGGCTATGTTTAGCAATTTTTTTTAGGAACATTTACATACATAACACTTCATATCACCATATTTACATATCAAATATTTCTTTTTAAAAATTACACGCCACACCCATAAAAATTACACACCACACTTTTGATAAAGCTGCAGTGTAATTTTTTGAAAATGGGTGTGATACACGTAATTATGATAATATGGAGTGTTATGTATTTTTTATATAATTAAAGCTAAAACGTATTTTTTAGTAATATAATTGGTCAATAAATTTTAGTTTACAATAGCTAAAAATAATTTATTTTCAAAAGTTCAATTTTTTTTTTTTTTTTTAAGTTGGTTTAGCTTCTAAAATTTCACAATAAAAATATCCCCAGATAATTCAGTTAATATTTTTTAATAATCTTAATATCACCTTACTTTCAAATATATCAATAATATTATTAACTATAGATAAAAATAATTATAATTATTATCTATATATATAATTAAAAATCACATTTTATATGTCTAATTTAGCTAAAATCATTTATATAGTTATGTAATATTATTAAATAATTTATTTTTGACAATAATCTTTTATAGCAATTTATTCGATAGAAAAAGTAATTTTATAAAAAAGTATTTTTAATATAATTATAAATTATAATATTTTTTTTCAATACAATAATACTAAACAAAATTTAAAGTATAAAGAGTTAAATCATATAAACTCCAACCTTGAAGTGATAAAATATTATTGTGGTAGAACATTAGGAGTGTGTTTATTTAGATAGAATGATTATTTTATTTTATTTTTATTTTTTATGAAATAATTATTATAATATGTACTTTAGTAAAATATTTATTTTTAGAAATCTCTATTTTAGATTTATGGAATAGTTATTTTTTTCACCAAATCAAAAAAAGTTAATTTTTGTCATTTTTTTGAATTAAAAATATTATTTTAAAATTATCTTTATTCACTTATATACATATATATGGATATATACATATTGTAAAATTATATTTATTTAATTATTTGTGTAAAATTAAATTTAATAATAATAAATAATATAAAATTTTATTAAAGGGGCATTTAATTTAATGTTATTTTGATGCTATGTTTTGTTATTTAGAGAAAATAATTGATTGATTTTATGATATTTTTAAATAATTTTTTAAAAAATTATAGAATTGTGATTTAAAAAATAATATGATATAATATTAAAATAACATCAAACATAAAAAAAATTAAAATAATAATGCTCCTTGAGTTATATTCAAAGTATTTTAATACTTTTTTTTTTTGACATTCTATTTTTTTTAAGTAAATAAATAAATTATTATTTCATTTTTTTTAAATGATAATTTTATTCTTGTAGAATAATAATTTTATTTTATTTTATTTTATTGAATAAAATTTACTGTAAGTTTTTATTATTTTTTTAGGCTTAATTTAAAAAATGCTTATCAGTGAATGCAAACAAAAAAAATAATTGATGATATGAATGGAGTATCTAAGATTGAGATGAACATGAGATTTATAGCATGAAAGAAACAGCCAAATAAACACACATGGCATGTTTCTTACTCATCTGTTATCGGTGGAAGTGGATATACGTCGCATTCAAGCGAGTTTGGGTCATTTGGAGCCGTTCAACTTGTTCTACTTGAGTCTAGTTAATTCAATTTGGTTGGAATTCGAGTCAAAATAAAATCTTGCCCGATTGAAAACACATTTTAAAATGATCTTAAATCAAATAGTCGTATCTAAAATGAGTACTAATAATTATTATTATGTTGATAAAAACAACTTTTATACGGAGGCCACATAGATTGCTCGGCTCTTATGGGTCATCAAAGAAGATATGCAGACATTACGTTAGATTTCAATGTTGAATGAAAAGTTTTTGACCTCATGTTCTGTCTCAAGTGTCTGATATATATACGGGAGAGATATGTTCTAGTTTACCCAACTCGATGAAAATGACTTATTAATTCGTCTTGTTATAAGCTATGAAATGGCTAGCTAATATTAAATTTTTGAGGACCACATATTCATGTATAAGTTTGATGCAATTATTTCTCTTGATAGATGTTCCAATCATGCACATTAGAATAAAAAAAAAGAGAGTACATGGTTGCTTGTGATGTACGATTGATGCTGCTTGATTGTACGGATGCAAATATTATGATAAATAATATACGTGTATTTAAATTTTTGGGTATCGCTTAGATGAAGATAATGTGCGAACGATAGATAATGGTTGGCTTATATTCATTTCGAAATGTGAGATTTTCTTTGATAGCATTCTATTTTATGAATATTTGATTTATATACATCTTCTCTTTATTTTTCGAGCAGTTACAGGCAAAGTTAGAAAAAATCAAATCTTCAGTGATTCCATTGTATAGTTACAAGCAGAGTTAGAAAAAAATCAAATCTTCGATGATGGAATTTTGAAAACTTCTGGAAAGCTCTTGGATAGGTATCCTACATTTGAATGAATTCTTTCTGGTTAAAAAAATTGTTTCTAGTGTTCTGGAATAATTAGAAGATTCTCTGCAAGTAATATAGGGTTTTGATTCTGTTGGCAACATGCTAGTGGGTGGTAGTCCCGCTCATGAAATCCATAAGTTTTAAGAAGAAATATTGGAAAATTAATTTCATCGATCTTGTAAGTATCATGTCAAATCTCATCAATCGAATCATTTTTTTTTTGTGAGAAATACGAGACTACAAATTAATTTGCTGTAATCATTCATTTGATATTTTCAGGTTAATGATATATTTAAAACGAAAACATTTGTCAAAAGTTCATTTGTGTATATACATGTAGATGATACTGTATGACGTGTTTTAGCTGAGCTAAAAAGCATAAATTGATTTCAAATCGATTGAAATTGAAGTGATTTATTGTAACGCGATCCTTTCGAGTTTTAGCATGAACACAATTATGAGAAAAAGAGAATATGCTGCCTCATCATGAATTTGAGATGTAAGATTCCCTTTGGCAACATGCAAAATTGATTGAGCCATAATTTTCATTCCTACCCTTTAAAAGGATTTTATTTCACATTAAGTCTTGTGGATATGTTAATTCATTGATTTATTTATTTATTTATTTTATGTGATGCATCTTTTTTTAATTATTTAAGCACTGCAAAAATGCAATCAACTTGATACAATGAATTATCAATATCTGATTTTTTTTCAATTCTATGAGATAATTTTTGAACATTATAATTAAGATTAGGTAACATGTTAATAAAATATAAATATTTAGGGACTATTTATCTGATTAGATTAAAATTTATTTAATTTAATTTTAAATAGATATATTATCCGCATTTCACATAAAATTTAATATTAAAAATTAACTATATTTCACATCCTACATATATACTAAAATAATAATTAATTTATATCACATGTCTTACATATTTTATCATAATAATTAAGTTTATTTCATTTTATTCATAATTTTTAATTAAAAAAAAACTTCATTTAAACTTAATTTTAATCATATTAAAATTAAATTTTACAAACAAATAGATTTTAATATTTTAAAAAATAAAATCTTAATAATTAAAAATAATTTTATGATATATAATTTTAATAATTATATTTTAATTGAAATTAAATGATAGCACTTTTAAAATTTTAATAATATTTTAATCAAAATTTTAAAAAAATTGAGATTAATTTACAATATCCTTTCAAGTGGATACAATTTACTCAAAAATTAATCATACAAAATGATTTAATTTTAAAAAGATAAATGACTGTTAATTTAATAATAGAACAAATGACTAATTCTTCTAAAGTTTGGCATAATGTGGTCCGTAAATTTATTTAATTCTTGATAAAATTCCCTGTGGATTAATTCGAGATAAAATTCCCTGTGGATTGATTGAAGAATATAAAACACACAAAAAAATAAATAATAGAAAGAAACATGAATTTTATATAGAACAGATCCAAGTGGGGAAAACCATGGTAAGATCTATTGTCAAGATGATTCTCCATCGGATTATCAGTAAAAATCGGAGAAAATAGGTGATCCGATCGTGAACTAACTTGTTATCTGGTCTCGTTGAATGCCAAAAATAAAACGTATAACGAAGCAGTATTAAATTAGTCTGAGGCCCTGTTTAATGCGAGGACCAAAATAAAGATCAAACTGGTATTAGTTTAAATAATAATAATAATAATAATAATTAATTAATTAATTTTTAATAATTTTATATAAATTTTAATTTAAAAAATATTATTTTATTCAATATACTCAATAATTTTTAATAAAAAAATAAACTTTATTTCACATCTTAGACCAAAACACTTGAATTTAGTATTTTGGTCTTGAATGTAAAATAAAATTGATATTTTTATTGAAAATTATTGAGTATGTGAAATAAAATAATATTTTTTATATTAAAATTTGTGTTGGGTGATTAAAAAAAATATTTGTCATTATTATTTTTTAAACTAGTATTATTTTAGTCTTGATTTTGATTCTTGTGCAAAGCAAATGGTGAGGTGTTATTCCATTCAATTGTTATATATCTCTTAAAGGTGTGTTTGTTTGTGAGGTTAAATTTAAGAAGGTTAAAATTAAATTTGGATAGAGATATTTTTTTATTGAAAGTTGTGAATGATGTAAAATAAAGTTAGTTATTATGTTGGGATATGTGAGGGATGTGATATAAAGTTAGTTATTATGTTGGAATATGTGAGGGATGTGATATAAGTTAGTTATTATTTTAGTAATATGTGTAGGATGTGAAATAAATTTAATTTTTAATATTAAATTTTATGTGTGATGTGATATGCCTGGTTAAAATTAAACCAGATTAATTTTAAACTTCTAGACAAACGGGGCTTAAAGATTGATTTTGAGACCCGCAATTGAGCCATTTCAAGTAAAACGACATAGATACTGAACAAAATCAAATTTGAGTCGAGTTCAATCAAAATCGGCTCGTTACCATGAGGTACACAAAAATGGACATATATTTCATGTAGGTCCACACAACAAAATATTTCATTTGGGTCTCTCTTAGACATTTTGTATGAGTTTCTCATCAAAGCTGACTCAAAAACTTGGATATTTTCTTCTTTAAAAAATACATTTTAAAAGTAAAAAAATCAAAATTTATTAAAAAAGGACTCAAGTAGAATAATTTTTAAGCAAGAAGGACATAAATTACCTGTTTTCAATCTTACGGAGAAATATGAAATAAGAGATTTGTCTCAAGAAAAATTATTCCGTTTAGGCGACTGAAACATCTCAACTATTCATCGCCCAATCTTGACGCATAGCTTATGAGCTAAGTCACACATGTAACTTTGAGACAATGTCATTTCGCGCATAATTTTTTTATGAATATCTTTGAATTTGTATGATTTTTTTTTAAAAAAAGACTATAGAGAGTTAAAAAGAAGCTTATGTAAAATTAATTTTTTTATGAATATCTTTGAATTTGTATGATTTTTTTTTAAAAAAAGACTATAGAGAGTTAAAAAGAAGCTTATGTAAAATAAAAAAATTACTCCTAGAAAATAGTATTTTTTTTATATAGCTATTTTTATAGTGTTATGTATTCAAAATATTCATACATAATTAAGAAATAATAATATTAAAAATTATATAAAATGACAAAAAATAATAAAAAATAATATTTTATTTACGCCGAAATTATCATGTGGAGTGCGGCCCGAAAAACTAATAATTTCTCTTAAAATACATCAAATTTTTTCAGTTAAAAAAAAAATCAAAATTTGCCAGCTCAGCCATGGGCCCTCCGTCCCCTGCTCCAAAGTGTTCTCCGCCTCACTCCCCCTTCTCCCTCGTCACGCCTCTCTCTCTCCACCTCCTCTTATATCCCGGCCCTCTCCCTCCTGCATTCTTCCCACACGCTACTTAGAGGGAGACAGAGAGAGACAGAGTCCCCCTGATCAACCATTCATCTCTCTCTCGCTCGCTCGCTCGCTCTCTCATGGTTCCTATCATATATGGAAGAAGATGCGGTTCTTCCTCGCTAAACCTCTGCTCTCATGGCACCTCGCGAAGTTCTACCATTACCCAGATGCCTCCAAGGACAGCAGAGGCTCCACCGCCGCCCCATCGCCGGCGGTCGAGTGCTACGCCTGCACGCAAGCAGGCGCTCCCGCCTTCCACTCCACCACCTGCGACCGCGCCCACTCGCCGGAGTGGGAGGCCTCCGCCGGCTCTTCCCTGATCCCCATCCAACCCAATTCCCGCGAAAAAAACGGCATCGACAACGAAGACCAAAATGACACTGGCGGCGAGCGCCTGAAGCTCCGGCGGCCGCCGGAGAGGCGCCGGAGGGGGTGGGTTCTGGACCCGCGGGCTCCGCGGGTGCGGTGGTGGAACAGGGGAGTGCTACTGGCCCGGGCGGTGGCGCTGGCCCTCGACCCTCTCTTCTTCTACTCCCTCTCCATCGCCCGCAGCGGAGCCCCCCCTTGCCTGTACATGGACGGAGGGCTGGCGACGGCGGCGACTGTGCTGAGGACGGCGGCGGACGCGGGCCACGTGGCACACATCTGGCTGCAGCTCCGGCTGGCCTACGTGTCGCGGGAGTCGCTCGTCGTGGGCTGCGGGATGCTCGTGTGGGATCGCCGGAGGATCGCCGAGCATTATCTCCGGTCGGGCAAGGGGTTCTGGTTCGATCTCTTCGTCATCCTTCCGATCCCTCAGGTGAGTTTTCTTGCAGAGTTTAATTCAAATGATTTTTTTTTTACAAAAAATCGATTTTAAAAAATAATTTTTTAATCAAATAGAAAAAAAGAAAAATTAAGGTAGAATCTTAAAAATATGCAAAATTTTATAAAAAAACTGAATGTTAGTTTTTTTTTTTCATTCAGTTTTTTTTTTTTTAAAAAAAAAACTGAATGTTAGTTACAAAAGTTGTAAAATGATCATGTTTCCTTTTAACTGATTAACCGTAAACATGTGTTAGTTACATATTATACACGACTCATATAATTCTTTATCTGCACGACTAAATAATCTCTTAAAGCTTTTATATATTTATCATGTCGCTTATATTACGTATATAACTTTTATTTTTGTAAATTGTATGAGTCACATTAATTACAAATTAAATCTAAATAATTCTCAAATTTTGTACCTTAAATATATAGAGATTACCAGTATTTCGTACAAAATTTATATAAGTTGCGTACTACAGATGACTTACTTTCATTTTCGATGCCCGATGGGTAGAGATGCGGCATTATATAATTTTAACTAAAAAGAGAATAATACCTATTTTCGTGTCACCAACACTTTAGGATTATATAATTTTGAAAATTATACATATTTTTTATATAATCATTAATATTATGAATGACTAACGTAAGACATTAAATACATATGTAAGTTATCGATAAGACTATCCCCTCTTATAAAAAGAGGTTCGAGCTTCTGAGATATAACTCAAATTTCACGAATATCTACAAAAATAAAAAGTAATACATAAATCTCTTTTAACATATTTCAGTAAATTTAACTGTTAAGTTATCATTTAAAAAAATTAAAAATATATTACAAAAATATTTAAATATTTTTAATTATTATTCTAATTTTATCTTTTTTTTTATATTCTAATCCATAAAACTAATTTTTAATATTTAAATAAATATTTTAAAATTTTAAAAATTATAATTTAATAGTCAAATTTAACAAAACTATTAAAAAAAATTCACACAAAAAAACTTTTTGATAGAAAAAATTCAGATAATATATTTTTATTTTTATGTATCTGCGTGAAATCATAGATAGAATTATCAATAAAAAAAATATCAACAAGGTTACCGATTTACAATAAAATCTGAGAGAAAATGACGTTAAATGTACAGGAAGAATGAATATTCAAGAAAATTAAAATTTAAGATATCAAACATTCCACACACGTTGACATGTATTTTTACTAGTTTTCTTGATTTAGTTTAAATTTTATTATTTTAAACCGATTTTCACTTAAAAAACATCAAATATAATTAGTCAAAAATATAGAAAATGTAAATGTAAAATAATTATTATAATGGATATTAGCTACGATTTCTAGATGAAAAACAATAAAAGGCGACTATAGGGAATAAATATGATTTGTTGAAGCAAAGGATTTGATCATTTGATAAGAATCACGAAGAACTACACATTGGCTTCACACTCAACAGGTAGGCCTGTAAATGAACTGTGTATTCGATGAACAGCTTGATGTTTAATTTAATAAATGGTTCAGTTGATTAATATTAATAAATAAGTTTGAACATAATTTTAAAAACTCAATAGGTAAATAAACGAGTTTGAACATACTAGCTTTCAGCTCATTAATATTTGTGAGTGATTCATATGAAGTTTATAAACAAACTCTATTACAAGACTCAAAATAATACCTTTTAAGAGATTCTGATTATCTTATTTATTAATAAAAAAATAATTCACAAACTGTGATGAAGTATTTGTTCATGAACATTAATATCTTTAACATATAATAGCTTATTTATAGTAATCATGTTCGTAAACATATTAGTAAGCTCATTCTCGAATGATATAAGCTAAACTCAAACATGCATTTATGTTCGCGAGCCAAGCTCGAAACAAGCTCAAGGCCGGCTTTAGTACATGAACATGAGCTTGAACAGACCACTACTCGGCTCAACACGGCTCATTTACAACCCTACGGGAAAGTGAAATAACATGTTAGATTGCCATTATTCTACGAAATTGCACTGTTCAACTACATAGGGACACTTTTAAGTTGGCTAGAAATACTTTTAGCTACGTTGAAGTATTTTTAAGCTACTTAGGGACCCTCTACGGTGTTACGCGAATTTTATAGAAATCATCTTAGTTGGAAGAAGATCAAAGCTTATGGATATTCTAATTTTGAAATTATTAGACTTTGGGCTGAGTTTTATCAATCTTTGAGTGTGTTTAATCCTCATTGTTCTCTGAATTTTAGGTAGCCTTTTGGATGGTGGTGCCAAAGTTGATAGAGGAGGATGAGATAAAGTTTATAATGACAATACTTCTACTCATCTTCTTGTTCCAATTCTTGCCCAAGGTCTATCACACCATTTGTTTGATGAGAAGGATGCAGCAGGTCACTGGCTTCATCTTTGGTTCTATTTGGTGGGGTTTTGGGCTCAATCTCATTGCCTATTTCATTGCTTCTCATGTAAGAATAGCCTTCCTTTGCACTTCTTTAAGGCTCATAACGAGTCAAGTTCGATCGAATTAACCTCAACTCAAACTCGAAGTTTTTGAGTTCGAGTCTAATTTGATTCAATTCGATTACAAGTCGATTTTCGAGTTAAATAGAGCTTAATTTTTAATTGTATTTTCTGATTAAATTTATATGTACTTGTCCATTTTTAAAACCCATGTACAATTCTTATTTTTGCTGATCGGATGTCCGTGTTAATAGAAGTTGTGCGAGGTGCACAATTTATGCAAGGTGTAACTGAAAGTCATATGAGACGCAAGTTATGTGAACCACATGATTGGTAAAACATGATCGATTGTAAAGTAGGTATAATCTATAAATTGTGTAGTGCACATGACTTATATTACTGTAAATCGTATGAGCCGTATAGCTTATTTACGTCCGGTCATCATCAACTAACGAGAATGCTCGGTCAGTAGAACAGAGAATATTTTAAAAATTTAGCTGAATCAGGAGCATACCCATTTTTCAGGTAGCTGGTGGTTGTTGGTATGTGCTCACAATTCAAAGAATTGCATCATGCCTTCAACAGCAATGTCAGGAAGACAACAGCTGCAATCTCCCATCTTTCTCCTGCACAGAGAAACTCTGCTACCATCTCCCCTTGATCTCCAGCCAAAGCCGGCTTTCATGTGAAAACTACAACTCGACAATTGCACCGATTTCGGCCCAAAACAAACCGATCTGCTTGAGAGTGAATGGTCCATTTCCTTATGGCATTTACAACATAGCTCTCCCTGTTGTTTCAAGCAACTCTTATGCTGTCAAGATTCTCTACCCTATCTTCTGGGGCCTTATGACTCTCAGGTATCATTAACATAAAAAAAAGTCATTATTGCACGTTACGATTCTGACCTATAACATCGACTTCAGCACTTTTGGCAACAATCTGGAGCCAACGAGCAACTGGCTGGAAGTCGTGTTCAGCATAACAATCGTGTTGAGTGGCCTAATGCTATTCACTTTGTTGATTGGTAACATACAGGTATGTCACACACATACTAACTAGTAAAATTATTCTTGAACTGTAACCAATAAGTTCTTAGTTTTAAGTTACAGGTTTTCTTACATGCTGTCATGGCAAGAAGACGGAAGATGCAACTGCGGTGCCGCGACATGGAGTGGTGGATGAGGAGGAGGCAGCTGCCATCGCAGCTGAGACAGCGAGTTCGACAGTTTGAGTGGCAGAAGTGGACAGCAACAAGAGGGGAGGATGAGATGGAGATGATCAAAGATTTGCCAGAAGGTTTGAGGAGAGACATCAAGCACCATCTCTGCCTTGACCTCATTAAACAGGTGTAGTAAAGGCCAGTTCATGTTATTTTTATTGTTCTACATATACTTCATTTGAAAGAGATCACTGCAATCACATGAATACTTCTTCAGGTGCCATTGTTCCACAATTTGGATGATCTTATTCTTGACAACATATGTGATAGAGTGGAACCGCTGGTCTTCACCAGGAATGAGAAGGTGATAAACTATTTATATTATAGATGTAATCATCCCAGGTTAGCAGCAAGTTAAACTGAATTAGATTTGGTTACATTTTGAGAATGATTTATGCATGTTGATGATATAATTGATGGAATCATACATATGAAATTGGCTACAACATAAATCAGGGAACATCTGGAATGAAGATGGGCTCCTATTGCTCCTCACTTTGACACATCTACTCTGACTCAACATTCCTTAGTCGTGAAACATTTCCTATTCATATGACATTTCTCAATCGTATAATATTCCACATTTATATGTAAAAAAATCGTATCTTCTCTATTTCTGATATACTTCATGTGATCTCTAACACAAGGGCGTAAGCAATTCATACACCACCTCAAGTTGTCCAGTTTTTCACATCAATAATGGGTTAATCTAAAGCTAAAAATATGACCGCCTACTTATTTGACATGTGCCCTCTGTCATTTTAGTCATATGAAATTTAACAATTGATGCTTGAAGGATGATACGTTAAAAGACTTACGTAGTTTCATCTGAGGCCAAATCAGTCAAAAACTTGGGACTGAATTTGGCAGGAATCCAAATTCTTTCCTCAATCAAACAACAAATTACTTTAATTCTTAAAAACTGATAAACTATGGTTATGAAATAGGTGATTAGAGAAGGAGACCCTGTGCAGCGCATGGTCTTCGTTGTCAAAGGGGCGATGAAGAGCCATCAGCAGTTGAGCAAAGGAATAGTGGCAACTTGCCTATTGGGCCCCGGTGGCTTCTTTGGTGATGAGCTCCTCTCATGGTGCCTTCATCGTCCATTCATCGACCACTTGCCAACTTCATCTGCCACCTTCACTTGCGTCAAGCCCACAGAAGCCTTCGGCCTTGAAGCTCCCCATCTTCGTTACATCATAGAACACTTCAGATACAGATTTGCAAACGAGAAGTTGAAAAGAACGGCGAGGTTCTACTCGGCGAATTGGCGAACTTGGGCGGCTGTGAACATACAGCTCGCTTGGCGTCGACACAAGGCGAGTTCAAGGAGCGGTAGTACATCGGAGAATGGCAGTGCCGGTGATGAACGGAGACTTCGACATTATGCAGCTGTGTTCATGTCTTTGAAGCCTCACGATCATCTTGAATGAAGCTGGCTTGGTAGCTTTGCTTCGTTTGCAGTTGTGTAACTATTGCTGGCTGAACATGAGAGTAATGCCATGTAGCACAGAAAGTTTCTTGATCTTTGTATAAAATTATCATGATGCATTATAATGCTTTTATTATGTTGAGGAGAAAAGTTTTTGGTTGATTCTACATTTCTTTTGACTACTAGTAGATAAAGATATTGACATAAAATTACAAAAGATCTGTAAAGCTCCAAATTTGGATGATTTTACATTGCTTTTTGTGCTACAAGCATACGTTGTACTAGATAAGAATCAACTCATATGTCGACATATCTCCGAGTATGATACCGCATAACTTACATTTGATCCATTATCAATACCAGATTTTCTACTTTATGGAAATTCTGATTGTGGTTCCTTCTGTTGTGCGAAGTAAAGGATTTTCGGTTTAGTTTGGTGTTGAAGTTGCGAGAAGTAGCGAAAGGATATTTCATTATACAAAGGACACATTAATAAGTTCTCCATTATTTATAGAGAAAAAAAAGTTATGTAAGGGTGATTGACAAACTTGTCCATATGCAGCTAGTTTTGTCTGTAAGCTCATTTCACGACGTATTTAAAGTTTGAGATCATTTACGAGCGCTAGAAAGCATTTCTAGAAGCAATCGAATTGAAAAAAAAAACTACTTTGTGCAAGCTGCAGTTAATTTGATTAGAAGAGACGAACAAGTATGCCGCTAATTTTACACCAATGGGAATAGATGAAGATCGAAGGGGCTCAATTCGAACCTATGCAAGAAATCGATGAACCCTAATACAGAAGGGGATCGGCGGCTCATGAACGGCGAGGGTCTGCTTCAGCCGTTGGAGAAGCGCCATGAAGTCGATTGGAAGAGATGGACGGTACTGAAAGAACGAAGAATAATGTAGTTCAGATGAAAAGTGAAGGGACCAAAATCGAACCTTTGCCACGAGGTCGATGAAGAATGGCGTAGATGGGGAACGACGGCTAAGTACCCTAGGATTTGCGTCAGCCGTCTTGGTTTCTGGAAGACAGCCATTGAAGGAGAGAGAGCAAAGCGGCAACAATTTCTTCTCACCTGCAGATTCCGTAGGAAGCGAGACGAAGATCAAGGCCGGCTAGGGTTACCGTTCCTCTCAGTTAATAATCCAACATCGGCTCAAGATTTAAATCTCGTTTAGTTCGGGTCAAATATCCTTCAAATTTAAAAAAATAATTTTTATTAATATTTTATATTTATTTTACACTATATATATCATTAAATATTCAAAATTAATTTATCTCATATTATATATAAATTTTAATTAAAAATAATTTCATTTTACATTCAATATTATTTTTAATAATAATTTTTTTTATTTTACATCATAATATTAAAATATTTTTTCTTTTTATTTCAAAAAAATTTAAAAAACTCATTTAGTTCAAACTTTTTTTAGTCCAATAAAAATTTCAACCATAAAATTTAATTTAATTTTACATTCAACACAAATACGAATATTAAAATTAATTTTATTTCATATTTTTCACACTTCATAATATTAAATTAAATTTTTTTTTTATTAAATTTATAAAATAAAATATTTTTTTTTTATTTAAAATTTAATTCTTGAATTAAATAAGGCCAAAATATCTTAAAATTATACTTCAACTAAGCGAGATCTTAATCTATAATTTTTCACTCGATTTTTTTTTTAAAAGACAGTTTTTTTTATTGAATCTTGATCCAATACAAGATTAAGATTAAAAAATTCAACTATTAGAGCTGATTATCACAAAATTGAGAATCAAATTTTATTCTCTCAATTAAAATCTTCAACTATATATGAACACATAAAAATAATATTTAATATTAACTTACTACTAAAATACAACTATTGTATATATAATATCTAAATTTTTTATATTATATACTAATCACTAAATTTATATAAAAATTGCAAATTTTATTATATATATTATAATTTTATAACATGAGTTATACAATGAATGTATCTTTTATATAATTTGATTAATCAATATATAATATTAAAAATTTAAATATTTATAATATAAAATGACTAAATTTTGATAATGTTCGCTTAAGAATTAACAGATTAGAACCTCGAGGCATAAAAATGGGTCAAATTAAATTTAATTTGTGATTGATTTTTATTTTTCGAGCAAAATTAACGGTCCCATCCATCTAAAAGGAGACCATCTTAGAAAGCCAGGTTTGATAGAATTTTTCAAAAAAGATTTTAAATAATAAGATCAGAACTTAATCCGAATAAATTTATTTAGGAAATTTTTAATTCAATATTAGTTTTATTAGTTAAAGAATTAATTATTTAATTCGATATATTTAAATAATTTTTAAAAACTATAATTACCACTTAAAAATTAATATATTATTTAAATAATATAATATAATATTAAAATAATATCAAATCAAATAACACTTAAATTTGATGAATAAGCATAAAATAAGAGCAAATTTTTAGAGTTTTTTTTTTTACATAAATGCGGTCCTAAAATTCTCTCTATCATCTCATTTTTCCTAACTATATATAAGCCTAACATCATTATAAAAAAATATTATATTTAAATTATTTAAAATATTATATTTATTTCGTTCTGAAAATATTTTTTGTCATTCATACCACTTACACATGACAATATGAATTCTCAATTTACATAATTTTTTAGATTTTTTTTTCTTTTCATGACAGGTGAATAAATAATTAATTAGTCTTATTTTAAAATTTTGAGATAATTACCTACATGGTACACTATTTTTTTTTATTTATGCATTAGCCATCCATTCTTAGTTAATTATGCTATGCACATTCAAAATATTATAAAATCTTACATATGCATATTTTCACTTGTTTTTATTATAATGAGCAATTATAATTTTTCAATAACCTAACTATAGTTAGGTTACAAAAAATCTGAACCATTTATCATATTATTTTAAGAATATTTAAATATATTTTGAGTGAAAATCTTAAAACTTTGATATTTAGGTTGTGGCAAGTGAAAGAGATATCCGCGACGTGAATTAATTTTAAGACAGATCACCGTTTTAGTGTGACATCGAGGAAGAAAAAAAATATGTACTATTAATGATAAAAATATAATTTTAATGATTTATTAACGAAATATTTTTTTTCAAATAGATTTTGATTGANTAAATTTTTGGCACACGCTAATGAAAAAATTGACTGGTCAAAGCTAGAGTAAAATCCAATCTAATTTTAAGTTTGAGTTGGATCAATCTAATTTTTTTTTTAATTTAAATAATTGTTTTTTATTAAATATAATTTTTATTTAAATGCTTACCTATTAGTAATCTTTCCTATCAAAAAAAAATGTGTTAATCTTTTGAATATATAGTTTATATAATATATTTATATACCTAAAATATTTTAAATATACATAAAAAAACTTTAAATGCATGTATTATATAGATATCGAGTTGATTACGAGTTAAATTAATTTTATTTCGAGCAAGTTAAGTTTTAGTTATGAAAAATGTGAATTAAATTCAAATGGAGTAAAATATGTATGAATTTTAAGCAAATTTCAAATTTAATGATGAAGTATGAAACTGAAGCTTAATAAACAAATACATAGAAAGTTAGAGATTGGAGAAGGTATTTTTGTTATTTTATATTTGAAAATTTTTATTAAAATTTATAAAAAAAAATTCATTCAAATAAAATATCATACTACGAAAATACTATTAAAAAATTAAAAAAATGTGAACTTATATCATATTATTCCTATTCTTGAGTATTAGATGATTTTTACTTTTTATAAAGTAACATTTTAAGTTAACATAATTTAATCTAGCCAAATTTTAATAATCAAAATTTGGCCATCAAAAATATTAAATTTGTGATAGAAAAGTCTTTTCAATTTTGTAGAGTTTCTAAAAAATATATTTTTAATATTTTATAAATTTATTTAGTGAAATCATAGTATTAAGTGAGTAAATAATTCAAGTCATAAAATATAAATTTAATAAATTTATAGTTGATTCTGTTTATTTGTAAGATTTAATTTAATAAGGTCAAAATTAAACTTAAATAGAGATATTTTTTTAGTAAAAATTATGAATAATAGAAATAAAGTTAGTTATTATATTGAGACATATAAGAGATGTGATATAAAAATAATTACTATATTAGAATATGTGAAAAATATTATATAAATTAGTTATTATTTTAGTAATGTGTGTAGAATATAAGATAAAATTAATTTTTAATATTAAATTTTATATTTAATGTGATATGTTATTTTAAAATTAAATTAAATTAAATTTCAACAGTCAAATAAAAGGACTTTCGTATAAGTTAGGAAAAAATCATACCATAATAAAATATTAATTTCAAAGATTTAAGTGTAATAGTTTAAAAATACTAAGAAATGCGAGACCTGTCTGCAATTTAGCCTTAAATTAAAAAAGGAATTTTTAATTTGTGAAAACTTCGAACCGAAGGCGAGACTTCCCAAAACATCTGGTCTTAGTCATCTCACCGACTGTAGAAGCCGACGAAGAAGGCGACGGCGAAGAATGGAGAGGGAAGGAGAGCAGAGAATGGAGGGTATAGCTTCCATTGCTCTGCTGCCCGGCGGCTCCATTTCCGGCCACTTCATCCAGCTTCCCCATTCTGTCTGCTACGGTCTTCATGGCTCTGGTAAAACCCTTAAACCTTTCTAATCTTGATTTTTTATTCTCCTTTTGTTTTTCTATTTGTTCTGAGATGCTTTGAAGCTTTTCAATCTGAGTTTCGTTCATACCAATGAGAATGTGGACAGTACTTTGATTTCTAGTGACCTTGATTTCATGTGTCAAGAATCGCTATCGCACTTGCCCTACCTCCGTTTGTGTGTCTGATCAAAAGAAGTTGAACAATAATTAGCATGAAAGAAACGGGCTTTCATTTGTTCAAATGTTTCTTTTAATGCTAGTCTATTGCAGAATTGCTATTTTATCATGATCCTACATAAGAGTTTCTGAATTATCTTTGCAGAATGTATGGCCTTGTAGAGGAAAAAAAGTTCCAGCATGCTTTTTCTTTATTGTTAGAGTGTCAAGGCAAAAGGAATTTCAGTTGATTCTTATTGCTGATCTTTAACCATAAGGATATTTAGTTACGGTAAACACCTTAAAGTGCTTTAATTTTACATGTGGCACACTTTTGTTATTGCCATTTACTATGTATGTAGTTGGAATTTCTTAATGCGGTTATATTCTGATGAAATCTTTTCATCACATCTAACATGATCATTGTTGCCATGGAATAAAACAACAACAACAACAACAACAACAACAACAACAACCACCACCACCACCACCACCACCACCTAGCCTTTAACTATGATTTAAGTTGGAAGATCTAAGTCCTGAAAAATTTAAGGAATAATGATAAAAAACAAACAAAAATTGCCTGCTCATCTCCCGTTACCAGTTCCAGGAGCATTGTTTGTAACCTTGGCATCTTTTGGGTTTTTGAGTTTCATTGACCAAGAATAATCAATTTGTGATATCTGCTATTACTCGAAAATATTGAGATCATGTTAAACTACGCATGTAGCTAAGCACTGCAATTCAATGATAATGGTAAGAAATAACATGTGGTCACTAAGCAATATTTGAAGTTTTCTAGTCAAATTTTATATTGTATCCTGTGTTTACAATTAGATCTTGTTTGCTAGAGTACAATTTTGAGATGTTTTAAATTTTTTGGAGATAGAGAGAGAAAAAAATTATTTTAATATTATGATGTGACATAAAAATATTTTATTATTGAGGATTGTGTTCGATGTCAAATAAAGTTGATTTTTTTATTGAAGCATATGTTGGATGTGAAATAAAATTAATTTTTTAAGGTTGAGATTTGTATATGAATAAAGTTAATTATTGATATTTAATTATATGTATGATGTGAGATAAATATAAAATATTGATGAAAGTGTGTTTTAAGGAGTTTGGGAGTTTTCTTGGCCCCAACGAAGAAAGACCTTATAGTTACAATATTTAGGCAGGAAACAATTGTCAAAAGTATGCTAAATTTGGTTGAATCATATGTTGCACTATACATACATAGGTTTTAAACAAGAACTCACGAAGCTTGCTCCAAATGTGTTATTTAAAGAATGCTATTCAAGATGATGACGATGATGAATTCATAATGATGGTTAATTTAGGAGAAGTATATTTTCTCTGCGATATTACGTTCTAGGTTAGGGCATGAAAATAAATCACTATCAACAGCATTTTGGGTTCCCAATGACAATAGTTCTAAAATTCATGCATATTTCAATGATTTCCTGCAGATATATCACTTTGGGATTTGAATTCTTATAGGCGAATCTCTAACTAGAAAGTTTTTTTTTTGTGTTTGTGTGGGGGTGTATGTGTGGTAGAATTGCGTTGTGATAGGGAATGCAGCAAGGGCGAAGACTACCGCTTGATCAAGCTCTCAATTATTGATTTTTCTGTAAGCCCTTTTCCACCTTTCTTATTTTTATCCTACTGCCATTACCTACTGCTCTTTTTGTTTTGTTTTTTTGTTTACTCATCGATGACAGAGCAAGAAAGAGATGGTGGTTTTGGTGGAGTGCAGGGGACACGATGCTGCTCGATTCCAAAGCATTGAGCATGCCCATGGGTTAGTGTCTTAATTTTGTGATTTGCTTGGAACTATGGGCAAGTAAAATGGGCTTTCATCATCTTTAGCTTCTGCCATGATGACTCAAGTATGAATATTGATGACTTGATTTGATCTAGCAAGAATTCAAGTAGTTAGTATCTTAAGTACCAATTAGAAGAATGTCAACATTATATTTTTGTTCTTATAATTGATTATTTGGTTGTTTACCTATACTGTATATTTTCCTTTTTATTATATTCAGTGTCTTTTGATTATTACCTTTTTATGACGGTCTGACTAGCTGGAGTGAAGGTTTTATTGTTATTATTGCTGTTGTTGTTTAGTTTTGGTATATGCTGAGGTGAAAAATTGTACAGTTTGAGGTGGCATCTAGATCTTATATGAGGAAGATCATATCTCGCTCAAATACCGGGGCCTCAAATTGCATAAAATAAAGAAGCAATGGAAGAGAGGCAAGTTTTAATTTGGAAAACCCCAAGTATGGAGATGGTTGCGCGGAGGCAATACAAAAATTTACTATAATGAGATGTTTGCAAAATGGATTAATGAGTAGATTATGTATGATTGGAGAAGATTAGAGATTTTTTATTATGACTTTAAAAATTATAATTAATAGAATAATTATTAACATTATAAGTGTGTATATCCCTCAAATAACTTTGGATGCCAGCATAAAGAAAAAATTTTAGAATAATTTGAAAAAGTTAATACAAGAAATACCTCAGAGAAAAAATTATTTATTAGAGGAGATTTAAATGGACATATTAAAAATATTGCTGAGGATTTTAATAGTATTTATAATGAATATGATTTTGGAGAGATAAATGAGGAGCGTGAAACTATTTTAGAGATTTTTTTAACATATGATCTTGTAATTGCTAATATTTTATTTAAGAAAAGAGATGAGCATGTTATCACTTACAAGAATAGAACTTCAAGAATTTAGATTGATTATTTTATTATAAAAAATCAAGATCATTTGGATTGTAAAGATTGTAAAGCATTCCAAGTGGATGTTTGACTACCCAACATTAGTTAATAATTTTAAATTTTGAGATACATTATTAGAGAAGGAACGCCAAAATACTATTCTCAGACTCGATGGTGGAATCTAAAGAATGAGAACATATGTATATCTTTAAGAAGAAAATTCTAGAGCTTGGGTAGCGGAATATTTACAGGAAAACTGATTTTATGTGGTTAACAATTGCTAATTGCATCTGTAAGGTGGCTAAGGATGTGCTGAGAGAATCTAAAGGAATGATTCCAAATAATAAAGATGCTTGATGGTAGAAAGATGATGTAAAAAAAAAAATAAGGAAAAAAAGATTTATTATAAAGATTGATTTGAAAATAAAAATAAGAATAAGTAGGAGAAATATAAATTGCTCGATGAGAATCTAAGAAAGTTATCGATGCAAAGAATATGACTCTTGAGGATTTATATATGAAGTTAGACACTTAACAATGAGAAAGACAAATATATAAGATAGTCAAGGCAAAAAATATGAAAACTAAAATTTAACTCAAGTAAAATATATTAAGGATGGAGATCAAAAAGTATTTTTCATGAAAGATGATATCAAAGATAGATGAATGAGTTACTTTCAACAATTTTTTAATAAACATTGTGAAAATACAATTGATCTTATTAAACTCGGCATCCTAAAAAAAGTACAATTTTTTTTACATCTGACGTATCAGTAAAGCTAAAGTTTGAAAACTTTAAAAAAGATGAAGTATAAAATAGCAGTGAGATCGGATGACATCCTAATAGATGTTTAAAAGTGCTTGAGAGACAAATGAGTTTTTTGGCTCATTAAATTATTTAATATGATTTTGAAGATTAAAAGGATGCTAAATTAGTGGAGAAAGAGTATATTAGTATCTATTTACAAGAATAAAGATGTACAGAATTATGTTAATTATAGAGAAATTAAATTAATGGGTCATGCTATAAAACTCTGAGGTCCTGTTTAGTTGGAGGCCATGCCATGGCCATAATGGCCTTCAATGATTTTCAACTATTTTATTAAAAAAATAATAAAAAAATTAAGTATAATATATTAAAAATTATGTAGAATGTGAATTAAGTTAATTTTCTCATTGAAGTTTATGTATTGAGGGTGAAAAATAAAATTTTTTCGTAATAAAATAATTGAAAGCCATTTTAGCCATAATCATGATTAAAATAGCCCAACCAAATAGGGCCTAAGAGAGATTGATTGAATATAAGTTACACCATGATACTAAGATATCAAAGAATCAGTTAAGTTTTATGTTAGGGAGATTTATTAAGAAAATTATTCATTTATTGAGAAATTTAAAGAGAGAAAGGAAAGCCTATATTTAGTTTTTATTGATTTAAAAAAGGCTTATGATAAAGTTTTAAGGGAAGTACTTTGGATAGTTTTAGAAAAGAAAGTGATTTACACTGCTTATATATTGAACTTATTAAAGACATGTATAAAGAAATTATTTTTTATGTTCAGACACAAGGAGATTTGACTAAAGATTTTTCTATACAATTGGATTACAACAAAGTTCAGTTTTAAGTATGTATTTTTTTGCTTTGATTATGAAAGTTTTGATTGGACATATGCAAGATGAGGTGTTTTGGTGTATGATCTTCGCAGATAATATTGTCTTTGTTGATAAAATTAAAAAAGGAGCTAAAGCGAAACTTAAGTTTTGGAGGAATATTTTAAAATCTAAAGGTTTTTATCTAAGTAGATCAAAAACTGAATATATGGAGTTCACATTTAGTCAAAAAAGAAGCACTTATATTGGAGATGTGACAATTAGTGATTGAATTGTTAAGAAGAGTAAGCGGTCTAGATACCTTGAATTAGTTATACAAAATAATGGTGAAATAAATAGTGATGTTATTAGCAGGATCCAAGCAGGATAGGTAAAATGAAGAAATGCTTCTGGTGTTGTGCGATTGAAAAATTTTATCTAAATTTAAAGGTAAATTTTATAAAATTGTAGTAAGACCAGTAATGATATATGGTGCTGAATGGTGGCTTATAGAAAAGAAACTTACAAATATAATAAGTGTTACATAAATGAGTATGCTAAGATGGATGTGTGAATATACATGAAAGAATGGAATAAGAAATGAGTATATCTGCGAGAAAATTGGAGTTACACTAATTGAAGATAAACTTAGAAAAAGTCAGTTTAGATGATTTGAACATATAAATCGTAGGCAGATTGAAGCTCTAGTTAGGAAAATCGAGTTATTGGATTTTGTCCATGTACAAAGAGGAAGAGGGAGACCAAAAAAGACATGAAAAAAAACTATAAGGAGTGATCTTACTCATTTGGACCTAGATAAGAATTTATTAATTGATAGAACATAATGAAAACAAAGGATTTATGTAGTCGATCCTACCTAGTGGGATTAAGGCTTTGTTGTTGTTATTGTTGTTTACATCACCCATGTATGTGCAAATCTGAAATAACAATTTTCCTTTGTCACTCTAGCTGCAGAAAACATATTTCTCATCTTTGAGAGAAGTTTTTGTGGCTGTATGATAGTTGTGCTGCATAACACAATTGTTTTACCAAATAAATTTTTAATGAAAACAGCTGTTCTTTGTAGCAAACTGTGGCAGAAAGCTTTTCCAAGTAAGACCTAAAGCTTTATTTTGTAACAATTTAAAATTGGTCTAAGCCTAAATTTTCGCTCAAAATTTACAGTAATTTCAAGTTATGGCCAAGATTAGGCTTATAGGTTTACCAGGAATGAAAATTGATAATTTTGATTTAGTTATCATAGTAATATATGAAAATATTGATCAGAATTTTGAAACTTTAAGCTAGGTACAACTTTTTTTTGTCTAATATCATATACCGGTATTGCATTTCACCTTCCACCCTCACAAGGTCTCAGGATATTGGTTTAAGCACCCTCACTCGTTCATATCAAAAGGCTACTTTTCAGATTCAAACCCATGATCTTTTAAGTTCACGATGCAACAATCATAGAGAACACTGCTTTCAGTAGAGCTGAATTGAGAATAGAAATTAAGCTTTGTTGTTGTTATTCTATCTAATTGTTGTAGGTGGGAAGAAGATGTGATTAGAATGTTTGAAAAGAATCATGAAAAGCAAAAAATCTCAATTTCTTTTGAGTGCGAGATGCTGAAGGCTGATGATGCGGCTGAAGAGCACCTAAAGAAGTACATGCCCAATTTGGTTGGACTAGATGCTGTTGGTATGCTTATTATATTTTGAACTACAAACATGAACATCAACATATTTTAAACTTCAGCTCGTTCTGAAATATGCTCAGTTTTTGTTAGGTTTGAGCAATCCTTCCTTGTCTAGCTTCTACTGAATCGAATATTATTTTGCATAATGTCAGGTTGCTCCGTATTTTAGTTAATATGAAATCGGCCACTCTATGAACTTCAAGAAGATTTTGTAATATAAATAGGTCAGGTTGATAGTTTATCCTAAAATGCTTGTGTTCAAAATTAGTCATGAATTTTTACTCATTAGTTACCATATTATTTTGTTTAAGTTTGTAGTGTTGAATAGAATTTTTAGTTGCATCAGAACTCTTTTTGACACCCTTAGATCTTACTTCTTTATTGTTTTATATCTTAGACATTTGATTATGTGAATTTGCAGTTAATATTGGCAGGATGAGCATCTTTGGCATCAATTTTCATAGGGAGAATGAACCTGCTGCTGAAGAAGAGTCTGCAGCATGAAATATTGGTTGCATTTTGTGTAATCGCTTTGATAGTAAGAACTGGCGGTTGATAAAGAACTTTAAATGTTATAGTTGATGCTAATATCCCAATGTATATAGGGTTGAAATTTTTTGATTTGAGATGCATGAATGTAGTGTTAGCAATTTTTTAAAATCTAGTGCTATAATTTTCGACTTAGACTTTAGACTCATGATTTTTATGATTAACAAAAAATTTGTTTGAAATTAAATTAATTTAGTACATTTGGTAGACATTCTTGGTCCTTGCGGTGTGTGTTGAAGTTTTGTTGATTTTTCTTGTATTCGATTCATATTCTATTTGTCATGTTGATATTTTGATTTGAAATCGGTCTGAAGATGTCGGTTTGTTGCAATGCGTCTCACTACTAACATCACCTGCTGCTATTATCCCTCATTGTTTATTTTTGGAGGTTGTTCATCGTGTTGTTGCTTGTTAGGTTGGAAAACAATTGGTTGTATGTTAGGTTCATGATGTTGACTTTCAACCATTTGTATTTGACACGTTAAGTTATTTGATTATTAATGTATCTTTTCTGAAGAATATGCAGTCTTTGGAGTGAAAATTAGCTTGTCGGTGGTCTAATAGCCTTACCTCTGCCTTTTATCATCTCAGCTTAGTTATTGAAAAGGGTAAATAGCTTTGTTGTTTTAGACTATTTGCAAGACAATCGTTGAAGTGGATTGTTCGCTTGGTCTATAGTGACAACTTAGCAAAATGCGATGAGATGAATATTTATGCATTAAATGCAGACGAAATACCAAATTGTATTATATTTTGAAAATTTTAAAGGGATACACATAAATGCAATTAGATGAGTCTCCACAAAAACATTCTCAAATTCTGTGCTAGTAGTCTCGATATAGTATTGATTGTAAACTTTTTTGAAATGAGGTACCTTTTATTACTGATGTTTGCAAAATTATACTTGACGTGATTGGCATTTGAACTATGCAGTTATGGTACACTATAATTTATTGGAATTATAGTTATGAAGGTAAATTGCATTTGGGTACCTAAAGTAAGGGTATTGGATGTTCTTCTTAAAAGTTTGAATCATTTCTTATGATTCTTTTCCTTCACGTGAGATCTTAAATTGAATTTGTTTTTCCTTTGATCTATTTAAATATGAATCATCCAACAAAAAAAATTGCATTCAGACTGCCCACTAGGTTGGTGCTCAGTGCTTAATGGGCACATGACAGTTGCACACATGTTGCTTTTGATAGAAACAGTATTAATCTCAAAATTTGGGTCATATATGCCTATTTTTACTTTGTATTGATTTTTTTGGTTTTGTATATGTTATATGACCATTTTCTGCTTCCTACTCCGTAAAAGCTTATTTTTACGTTGTATAGGCATACACATACGTATATGAAGCCAACAGAGTTTATATAAAGCAGGCATTACGCAAAACAATGTTTTTGTGTAGTTTTGCACTTTGCGCTCTCAGTGTGCCTTGTATGCTTTATTGCACGCCCATTTTGTGCCAAATAACTAACCCAGTGGCCTGCTCGAATGAAATAATTTTTCCTTCTGCCAAAAGTTTTTTTTGAAAATTGCCATTTAGTTTTCTTAGATTTTGAAATGTTTAGACTTAGTTGCTAACTAATAGTTAGTAAGGGCATTTTCAATTTTTGTCTCATAAACAATTCGCATCCATTCCTTCTTTGCTTCACTTTAGATTAAGAATCTTCTATCCTTTTTGCTTCTAATGGTCTAGAATTTTGCCAACTTTCTGTCTGGCTTTGGCTGTTCTACGGTGCACACTCTTGGATATTACATTGAGAAACCTTCTCAGTTGTGCCAAGAAAAATTTCAATATTAACTGTGGCTGCATCATCTGGAATTGCATTTTATATTAGTCGGATCGACGAAATCTGGGCACAAATAGACCTGATCGATGGCCGAGCCGGGCCACTACGGGCCTAAACTATTTTTTCTCGGGCCACCCAAGCTCGTGTGTCTGTGTTAGGCCGCCAAGTTCATCCCAAAACATAATGGGGTAATTATATGCATATCACTAAAATCTAGTTATTTTATGTATTTAATCTCAAATAGTTAATATTATATACTAATTACAAAAATTATATGAAAACTATAATTTATGTATAACTCATATCAGAAAGTTGTGATATACATGTAATAAAATTTAAAATTTTTATATAATTTTTTAGCTAATATGTAATATTTAAAATTTGATTGTCAAATATATAAACTAATTAAATTTTAATAATATGTACATTGATCTAGAAATAATTGGGCCGATAAGTATGCCCGGTGAGACATGTACGTTGATATTTTAGCTATAATACATTCATATATATATATATATATATGACTTTATTTGGTTTGAATTTTTTTTTAAACGAGAGAAAAAAAAATTATTTTTTAAATTTAATATCATAGAGCTTTATTTTATTACTAGAAACTGCATAATACGTGAAATAAAGTTAATTCTAAGATTTGTAATAAAGTTGTTTTTTACAGTTAAAATTTGTGTTGGGCCAAAAAAATATCTCGAATAAAATGAGGTTATTATGTTTATGAATGCATTATTGTCATTATGCTGTAAATTGAAAGAAGTTTGGATGAAAGAACTAAAATTACATAGGGATGAAATTCTATAAAAAAGGATAAATTACACCCAAGTCCTTGAGTTTAAAGCTTAATATCGTGCAGGTTCATGTTTTTAAATTTATAACATCAAATCTCTAAGTTTTAATAAATTATCAAATGAGTCTTTTTTATTTTTTTATTATTAAAATTTTTAAAATTATCGTTTTATCCCGCCGTTCTCTCTCTCCCTCCGATTCGCACTCACACGGCCGCCGCCGGCCGCGCGGCCCGCTCGCGTGTGCTGGACCGGGAGGAGAGAGAGAGAGAGAGGCGGCCTCTCTCTCTCCT